>JAOEGS010007393.1:0-18441 GCA_025447755.1 Corythornis vintsioides | reverse complement strand
ATAAAAAATAATAAAAATAAAAAATAATAAAAATAAAATAAAATTACAACAAGAACTGAGATTTTCTATTACTGCAGTAAGGAAATAAAATGTTGATTTAATCAGAACATTGTCCCAGTTATCCTATATATGCTGCATATAGATGTGACCTGGGTTTAAAACACCCATCTGTGGTATAAGCAGCAGCATCTTAATATAAATCAATTTATAACAAAGGTACCTTTTCTGGAATAATCACCAAGCAGCACTAAGAACGGGAATTAACACAGTGATTCATGTTTTCACATTCCATATTTCACTGACTGAGAAACACTTGTCCTCTTCCCAAATGCAAAGTGTTAAAAGGGAAAAAAAAAAAATACAAAAAACAAACCCAAACAAATGGGGAAAACAGAGTTTGGGATGAATAGAAAATGAAACTATCAGAGCTCTAACTAGAAAGAGGACTTTGTGTCCTTCGTGAGAATAAGTTTTGAACAGGGAAAAAAAAATCCATTTATTTAGGAATTTTAAAACAAACAACCCAAGCCAAGCCAGTAACAACAAAACTCAGAGGGTAATTTTAATACTGTGGGCTTGGGTTTGCTCAGTCTGGACAGGGAAACTCTGGGCTACCAGGACTTGCAAGGTAACTGATCTACCTTACCCCAGGTGCTACAAAGGAAGGACAAGAAGCTGTGTCCAGAACAGAGCATTTCCAGCTGGGATATTCCAATTCCAGCAGCTGTTCCACTGCAGCATCTGTGGGAGAAGCTGAAACTCAGAGCTGCTTTTGGTTTTGGAAGAAGGAATATTATTCCATGGTTACATACATTTCTTTAGCTACCACTGGCAAGGGGAGAGCAGAGCCAAGCTGGAGAGTCACTCCAATTACCACTGACTCAGTACCATAAGCATCTGTGGAGCAGGAGTTGTAAGGAAAAGGAAAAAAAAAAGAATAATTACTTTGGTGGTCTGGGCCATTTTTATTTTGAGCCTTTTGAATGACAAAGACAGGAATTGATATCATTTCTACTTGCCCAAGTAATTCCAGGGTACCTCAGACTGCCCTCCTCTGAAATTTCACATTCTCCCCACAGAAATCACCACGATGAGGAGCTGAATTCCTGCTCAACCAGCCTGTTTGCCCACTTAGCAGTGCCCTGGCATGACAACATCCAGCACATGGATCACTGATGCTACCAACAGCCCCTTGCAAGCAGCTAATAAATACCCACCCCTTTGAAAAGCCAGAACTCAACTCCTCAATTAATGTTATTTGTTTCAAAAGCTTCCAGTGCCTTTCTGTGCGTTGCAGAGAGAAAACCCCCAGAGCCTCCTTGGACAGGAGAGCCCAGAAGGGCAGCACTCACCATCCTCCTGATTTTCTAGGAAGAAAAGTGGAGTCTCCTGCTGTCTGTACAAAACTGAAGAGGGATTGAAGTTGATTTTATGTATTGGATTTTAAATTCAGAGGAAGATTAAGAGTTGCAGCAGAAGCATCACTTATTTTATCACTTATTATTGAGAGTTGTGTTTTCAGTCAGCATCTCCTCAGAAAGCAATAGATCACTGTAATTAGTGCAGGCTGTAATGATTAATAGACTCTGAGGCACGCTGCACACATCAGCACTGCCATAAAACAGCAGTTGCAAAGTAACCATCACCCCTCTCCCTTCAGATACATCTGAGTGGTGCAGAAAGAGGCTGGTGGCAAAAACAGAAGGTGCTGCTCTCCAGTTTCATTCAAAACACCCCTTGAAAAAAACCCAAACCACCAAAAATCACTTTGTCACGACAGGAAATAACACTCAGATTTCAGGTAGCCCTGATTTTTTTCCCCCTTGTCATGAATCACACAAGGCTGTGCTGAGCTGTGAATAGCTTTGCCCAAAAATGCTGATTTTTTTTTTTTGGCAACAGTTGGGAAGTTTCCTCTAGCTGTGAGAGGGGCTGCAACCCCCCCAATTCCCAACAACCTCCTTGGACACTGGCTGCAGAAAGGGTACAGAAAAGCTTGAATACAGCACACACAGCCCCAGCTTGCTGAGAAAAGCTTGAATTTAGTGAATTTATTCTGCATAGCAAGAGGTCTAAGTGCTTTGCTGCCCTCAGTGACTCCAGAATCCTCCCCTCAGGAGCAGAAAGATGATGATCCCAGTTCAGAAGAAGATGAATTTGCAGCTTCTGGGAGTCCTTTGATACCACAGCAGAGTGGTGAGAAAAAAGGGTACCTCTACTAGCTGGGAACTAGGAATTTCTACAGAGCTTGGCTTGGTGGCCAGCACTGATTCCTTTACTAATTAGCACAAGAGGAACTTTGCAAGGACCTATAAAAAAAAATAACCACCCCGGGTTCAGACAGCTAGGAAAATTAACATAACTTGCTCCTAAAGATGCCATCATGTGCTCAATCTAAAGCACACGTGGCACACTAATGAGTAATCATTACTAGCAACGAACGTGATGTTTTGTGGAGAGCTGGATACTGTGGGAACGTCCTGTGCTGATGGATAACTCAGCTCCAAAGTTCCTGCTCTGCTTGCTTAGGGTGAGGGAAATGCTCATCTGGGTGCCTATCTTGTGCTCAATTAATGGTATGACTTATGCTAAGTAAAGGTTAATTATTTGACAGATGAAATAGAAAATAAAATACATATTTTTTTTCTGTTTCTTGCCCTGAGGACTCAGGGTCATTCTGCTGTTTTCTGTAGGTTCTGCTTCCCCTTCAGCAAGAACTTCAGGGCAAAACTGCATCTTCCCACCTACCTACAAGTGGCCAGCAGCAATGCTGGGAAAGAATTTAAGTTCACAAGCACGTACAAGATTTGTCTACGCTAGCAACAGCCAGCTAAGGTGCAACAGGATCATCTTTCTCTGGAGAAAAAAGCCAAGCTACCTTCCGAATCTCCTCGGGCAGGGCGTGAACCGGGACGTGCCGCTCCATGGCCTCCCGAAACTCCGCGGGGTGGTCGGAGAAGCTGCCAGAAATGAACGGGGAGGGTCAGAACTTACCAGTAACAACCGGGCCGCGCGTTTCCCTTCGCCACAGCGACGGGCCGGGCCAACCCCGAGAGGCCTCCCCAGGCCCGCACGGCCTGTCCCCGGGCCGGACCGCGGCGGGCACCGGGAAAAGCCGCGGTCGAGGGAAGGGAAGGAGCCCCACACACCCCGCTGCACGGCGGTACGGAGCCATCCGGGGGAAGAGAAGGAGGGTCGGGAAAAGAGGGGGGTATAAAAACCCACCCGGGGGCGGCCATTTTCTTACCGCGGCTTCCTCCGTAACCAGGGCAACGGCGCGTGCGCGCCGCCCGCGTCACGTGGTCGCCGCGTCACGTGACCGAGGCGCCGAATCGGGGCGGGAGGGGGGGGGCGATTAGTTGGAGGGGGGTTCGATCCCCTCCCGATCCCAGGAGTAACCACCCCTTCTGATTATTCATCAGAATAATAATAATAATTATTATTATTATTCAGTATCAATGGAAGGAGCTGCGATACCAGGGCTGGAGCTGGCAGGGGGGCGAGAATAGCAATTGTTATACGCATAAAGCCTTTTCTATATGCCCCAATCAATCCCTGTCCGCACAAAGCGTGTTCTATATGCCCAAATCAATACGGACAAAGCATTTTCTATACGCCCCAATCAATACGCACAAAGCATTTTCTGCATGTCCGGAGCATCTCCCGTATGCCCAAATGAAGCCCTATATGCCCAAAGCATTTTCTGTATCCCTATGAGCCTTCATGCAAAAAGGCGCACAGCAGAAAGAAAAATAAATTAATGTGTGAATAAATACAACGTAAGGACAAGCCGGTTCAAAACTGGCAAGAGGCCGCTGTGAAAAACGAGGCGACCTTCCACCGGCCCGGTTCACAGGGTTTAATCTCCGCACGACTCCCTCTGAGCTGCAAAGGTTCAGCGGCTGGGGCAGCTCCGCGTAGGGCAAAGCATCCCTATGGGGATGGGGGGGCTGGATGCGGGTGTGCGTTTGGGGGGTACTTCTGAAGAAAATTGAAGTTTACTGGGGAAAAAATAAAGATAAAACCCGGGTGTCTGCTCCCGCTGTTCCCACCCCCGCAGCCACCGCCTCTGTCGCCGGCGTGAGCCGCTCCACGTTGCGTGCCGAGCTCCGTCGCGTCGTTAATCCCCGGTTTGGCAGGAACCGGAGCCGCATGGCCGAGCCTCACCCCCCCCATCACCCGCTGCCAGCCCTCCGCAGCCTCCTTAACCCCTTCGTGCTCTGCGGAGAGGGCGGGGATCAGCGGCCTCGGGGATGGGGGGTTGTCCCGCCTGGAACGGCGTGGGAAAGTCACCCGCGGAGCTAACAGCCCGCGCGGAGCTCGGAGTGAAGATTCATAATAATAATAAATAATAGTAATAATAATAACACAAAGTTGGGAGCGCTCCGCAGGGGTGCCCAGCGGGACTCACCCTGCGGGGCTCGGGGTGGGGATGGATCGCGTGTGAAGGGCGGCTCGCCCCCCGCCGAGCTCATTAATTAAGGGCGGCATTACCGAGCGAGACGGGGACGGCAACGCCTTTGACGGGAGCGGGTCGGAGGAGGAGGCAGGGGGGTGTCTGGCCGCGCCTTCCCGGCATATGTTCGTTCCCCCTGCGTGATGGCGGCGGGGGGGGGAAGGCGGGCCGGGAGCCCGGCGCCTCTCACGCGATGGCCGCGCTGCCGTGCCGGGGAGAGGCTGTCGTGAGGCGGCGGGGAGATCAGCGCCCAACGCCCCGTGCGGCTGCTGCTCCCTTCCAGCTGCTGCCAGGCTCTGCTGGGGGGGGAATCCAATCCCTGGGGGGGGTGTCTGAGGGGAGACTGTGCTGGAGGATCCAGTCCCTGAGGGGAGACTCTTCTGGGGGATCCAGTCCCTGGGGGGGGGGGTGTCTGAGGGGAGACTGTGCTGGGGGATTCAGTTCTCAGGGTGCAGTGTCTGAAGGGAGACTGTGCTGAGGGAGCTGGTCTCTGGGTTGGGGTGTCTGAGGGGAGATTCAGTTCCTGGGGTGCAGTGTCTGATTGGAGGCTGTGCTGGGAGATCCAGTCCCCAAGGTGCAGTGTCTGAGGGGAGACTGCTGGGGGATCCAGTCTCTGGGTTGGGGTGTCTAAGGGGAGATCCAGTCCCTGGGGTGCAGTGTCTGAGGGGAGACTGGTGGGGAATCCAGTCCTGGGAAGGCTGAGGAGTTGCTGGGCTGAGAGAATCTTGTGCTTGTGCCTGGGGGTGCTGAGCAGAGCCAGCCCGGGGGAGGCCAAGGAGAGCTTGTCCTGGGAAGGACTGAGAAGATCCAGTCCCAGGGAGCTGAGGTCAGCCTATGCTGGGGGATGCTGAGGAGATCCTGTCCTTGGGAGACCTCACGAGGAGATCCTGTCCTGGAGGGCTGAGGGAGGCTGTCCTGGGAGGACTCTGTTTTTATGCAAGCATGTAAAATAACATGAGTGTTATAACGAGATGATCATTAAGGTCCCTTCCAATCCAAACCATTCCGTCACCAAGGGGACGAAGGAGATCCTGACCTTGGAAGGGCTGAAGGGATCAAGTCCTAAGGGGTGAGAAGAGTCTGTCCTGGAGTTCAGGAGAACCTGGATGAAGTACAGCACAGCAGAGGCTGCTCCCACCACACTCAGCACTTCAGGGGCCATTTCCCCACTGTGGCACCACCCGACATCCCCACTGTGGCACAGCCCCGATGCACCAGGGTGTCTTGGGACCGCGGTGGGATCGGAGGGGTCCATCCCAGGCTGGTGAGCTCCACCACAAGGAGTTAGGTCAGGTTCTGGGCAGCGCTGGAGGCTCCAAGGACAAAGGAACGGGGCAAGAAGCGAGTGCGTGACACGGGGCAGTCATGAGCCAGCTCTTTCCATTGTTTTCCGGCAGGCTTTGTACCTTCTCAAACGCACGTGGAAAGCCTCCCGCCGCTCGGAAACCCCAGCCCGGAGGAGCAAAGTCCGTGCCAGGGACAGCTGGGATAAAAGGCTCATAAACACCAACACCCTCCCCGTGACAAACTGGGGCCGGCTGGGGTTTCTGGGGTAAAAAAAAAATAAAAAAAATAGAGAAATAAATCTCATGGTTTTGCACAAGCTTCGGGGCTGTCCTTCCATGCGCTCGACGCGGGGAAGCGGTTTGGCAGCTCTGCCTGTCAACAGCTCCTCTGGGAAAGCTGCCGGGGGTTCCAGTTGTTTCTGCAGACCTGGAGGCTCTGCAAAGGAGCCGGGGTTGGGGTGCCGGGCCCCGCAGCAGAGGCTGCCAGGAGGAGGAGGGATGTTGGGAGACGTGCAGAGGGAGGGGGTCAGGGGAAGGCCAGGGCTCGCGGGGCGTACGGCAGCGAGGTTATTTCTGGTGCTGCGTGCACATCGTGCTAGTTCCCGCTCGCTCGTGTTTGCTCTGCTCTGCGCTCCCCCCTCCCCCACACTCACACCCCCTCTTTGCAAATGTCACAAGGATGAGGAGAGAGGCCGCTGTGGAAGGAGGTTTGGAGGAGGGATCTGAACGCCAGGGCTACCTGGGAGTCAAGGTCGGGCAGGTCGCTCTGCGCCAAGGGACGGTGGGAGGAAAGCAACGCTCCGAAGCGGCAGGAGAATGGTGTAACTGGGGGAGAGTAAAGGGGCAGGTGCCCCCAGCAGGAGGGCAGAGCTGAGGTGACAGTTCCACCGGTGCCAGGGTGGCCCCAAAGAGCTGAGGGGACCGGGAACGTGCCAGCAGCAGTGGGACAGGAGAGGCAGGAGATCCCAGCCCTCCCGCGGTGCCGCTGCCAAGGCACGGTCAAGCTGTTGGCCGCGAGAGCAGCCGAGGTGAACCAGGGGAGGAATCCGAGTGATTAAGCAGCAGCTGAGTGCCAGAAGTGAAGAGCTGTCAAGGATAATATCAGGAGTGTATGTGTAGAGGACAGTGGGTTTATCTGCCACGAGAGAAGAGGATTTGAAAGGGAGTACAAGAAGCTCGTGCTGAGCCGGAGTTGGCAGCGAGAGAGCTTGGGAAGGGTGCCAGGAAAAGCATCACAGACAGGAGGCTGAAGTGAGAAAGGAATAGGGAGCAGAGAGGCAGCTTCAGAGGAATGGGCTCAAAGGGCAGGAGGGCACAGAGAGCCAGTTAGTGGGACGTGATCTGTGGGGCGGGGGGAAAATCACCAAGCAGAAGCCTAGATCCCTGGGAGATGAGAGCAGAAGGGTTCAAGGTTTTGCTCTTTATCTCTAAGGCATTCAAGGGCCTGGGCTCAGCGTATCTAAAGATCACCTGATGCTCCTGGACAATGGTGGTGGTGGCACTTCTGGTGGCTCCTCAGGCAAAACAGCACTTTTACCATCAGGGTGAGGCTCATCTCTGCAGGACTCAGCAGTTTCCCAGGGCCCTGCTAGGAAACTCCCACGGGAATCAGAAACCCCATAAATCTTTCCCCTTCCTCCCCCCCATCCATGAGCAGAGTGATCTGCTGCTTCCTAATTTAAACACACAGTCTGTAGGGAGGAAAACGTTTATACTGCTGGCTTGAAGAAAAAAAAAAAAAAAAAATCAAACCACAAAAACCTGAAAATCCTGCCAAAACAGAGAGCACACACAAAGCCCTTCCCCTCTGGAAGGGGGTGAGAATGGATGAAATGAGACAGATGTTACTCGAAGTCTTAGTGAGCTACTGGCAGATCTACCAGGCAGTGATGGAGGAGCTCTGGAGTCATCGTGAAACAGGAAAAGATAAAGAGAGAAAAAAAAACAAAAGCCAACCAAAAAAACAAAGGAAGGAAGCCCGGGTGTTTAGAGGACAGAGCCCACCAAGGAGGATGGTGAGGCTGACTTCTATCTAGGAGGCAAGATCAGCACGTAGACGTCGTTCTGAGATCCAGAGAGCAAAAACAACGTGTTGGTCTCCCAGCCTGCAAGGACAGGAAGGGGGTTTTCCATACCAATGAGGAGAGTGTGGGTGTGCGAGCCCCAAAATGGTGTGAAATCTGCTGTTGGCAGAGGTCTGGAGCTTTCCTTGGGCTCTGCTCCACCCCCTGATGCTTTGAGCCCCCTTTCCAAACCTGAGAGAGCAGCAGGTCACACAGGCTGCTCCTTCCCCTCCTCCTTCACCTTATTGCCTCACGCTGCGTGATGGTCGTGTCACACCCCGGCACGTCCCGAGAGCAGAATGCCCGTGGTGAGTTTCCGTGCCACCCCCTGACAAGCAGCATTGCTCTCCCACGGGGAGGTGACACCTCGTGTGTGTGGATCTCACTGCCGCCTCCCTGTTCAAACACAGCCACACCCTCAGCCCTCCCCGCCTGGGACGTGGGGGAAAAGGAGATGGGATAAGTTTTCCCTTCAGAGAATCAGGTTGGAAGTGACCCTTGGGATCATCCAGTCCAACCATGAACCCTACTCAACAAAGTTCACCCCTAAAGCATGTCCCTGAAACCCACATCCAACACACTCAGGGATGGGGACTCAACCCCCTCCCTGGGCAGCCTGTGCCAGGCTCTGGCTCTGCTGTAGAACCTGTTTCCTCTCAAGCTCATCAGAGTAACCCCTTGACTTCAAACAGGGCAAGATATGCCCCCATCCAAAGCAGGGCCAGTGTTTCTGTTGCCCAAAACACAGTTAATATTCAAAAAAAGCACCAAAATGGTTATTTCTGAGCTTTAAGGATAGCTGCTGGGGTAGGTGATGGCCATGTCAGTTGGACTTGATTCTGCTCCCTTCCAGCAAATGCACTAAGCAAATGAGAACTTGGTAGCCACAGCCTGTGGCCACCTAAGGAAACCCACAGCGAGCTGCTGCTCCTCTGCAGGCTCAGCTGGCAGCTCATCAGAGCTCATGTAGCTCCAGGAGCTGTGGTGGGCACGACCAGCACCAGAAAAGCTGGTTTGTGAGAGGCTTGAAGCAGCAACCAGCACGAGGTGCAAGGGGGGCTGCTTCAGGTCTCCTGCAGCACGTGAGAAGAGCGTGATGACCTGCTCAGCACCACAACTCATTGGGTTAATTTAGCTCTTGTTGCTGTGAATTACCTGTCAGCAAGTCACGAATTACATAATCTGTTTGCTACTTGTGATTCTCCTGAACGGGTTAGGGAAGTGTTGGGCAGAACCACAGAACAGCAGGGGTTAGAAGGGACCTCTGGAGACTGTCTCATCCAACAACCTCTTGCCAAAGCAGGGTCACCTAGAGCAAGACAAAATACTTGCTTTAAAAGTTCTAGGTTTCTTTGCCATTTGTCCTGAAAAAAAAAACCTGGAGAGAAGGAGGCTCAGGGGAGACCTTCTGGCTCTGACAGCTCCTGACTAGAGGGTGGAACCAGGGGGGGGGTCGGTCTCTGCTCCCAAGGAACAAGTGACAGGGCAAGAGGAACCAGCCTCAAGCTCCCCCAGGGGAGGTTTAGTTTGGAGCTGATAACATTTTTTCCCCCTTGAGGGTTGTCCAGGGCTGTCCCAGGCTGCCCAGGGCAGGAGCTGCCTGGCAGCTGGTCCCTAGGGAGAAGCAGGAGGCCAGCAGTCCAGAGGCAGAATCATGTCATGATGTGCAAAGTGCAGCTTGTCTTACTCACCAGCTTGTCTCACCAGACAGCAGCCAACCTGGGCAGAACTTGACCCAGGGGAGGAAAGGGACAGTTGTGCCACAGGACAACATTTCCCTATCACTATAGAGTCACTAAGGGAACAGGCATATTTTCTTCCTGTTTACATCACATTTCACCAGCAGCTTTGCACAAGTCCCTGGTGAACTGCAGCCACAATTTTCAAGCCACGTTGACACATCACAACAAGGGATTTTTTTTGTGGTGTGAAGTAAAGAGGGTCCCTTGGTGGACACTGCAGGAGCTTGGTGGGCTGAGAAGAGGTAGAGGAGATGCAAGGAAGAAAATTGTTGACTCTGAGGGAGGTGAGAGCCTGGCCCAGGCTGCCCAGAGAGGTGGTGGCTGCCACATCCCTGGCACCATCCTAGGTGAGGTTAGCAAGGCCTCTGAGCACCCTGCTCTGGGTGCAGATGTCCCTGCTCCCTGCAGGAAGGCTGGATGAGATCACCTGGAGAGGTCCCTTCCCACCCAAACCAGTCTAGGACCTCCTCTGCTGAAAGCCCACTGAGAGACCACAGCTGGTGTGGGCACACCCAACTGGAAGGTCACCCAGATGTGTCCCAGGTGTGAAGCTGCTCCCCAGACACTCCAGAACAGCACCCTGCATTTCATCCCTACATCTACAAGGCTGACCCTCACTGGGAGACCAGGCTTGAACTGGGGTTCCACCAGAGTGACTAAGAGGGTGCTGCCACCCTTTCTGGGTCCAGCTGAAGGTGCAGTGGCTCCCCCAGGGACACGGGCAGTCCAGAACTCACCGCTTCTTCCCGGTGCTGTGGGTGAAACACAAGTGAATTCATTGCCAGCAACCATCCCGGGGCCAGAGCTTTAGTGCTGTCATTGCAGAGATGATTTCACTGCAGAAAGAGTTTTCACTGCACGCGGTGATGGTGAAAAGTGACAAGAGTGCCCAGCTGCACCAGTAAGAGCAGCAGGCTCCACGCATGGGGCTGTCACAGGGGATTAGTCACGTCCTTACCCACAGGAAAGCTGTGGAGGAGAACAAATCTTGCATCCTACAGCTTGCAGGCTCCTTTCACAGTTGATGTTTTTCTTGCCTACAGAATAGAAAACACACAAAAACACAAGTTCCTGACCTTCACCTGGTGGCCTTTCGTTCCAAATGTGAGGGAACAGGCTCTGGGTTTGCACCCTGAGGTGCACAGAAAGCCTTCTGTACCCAAAGCAACCAGCTGATGGCAAATGGGTGAAGGCCACTAACCCCTCCACAGGGTTTGAGGGGGCTGGGGTCAGCTCACCTGGACAGTCACAGAATTGCTTTAGTTGGCAGAGACCTTTCAGCTCATGGAGTCCAACTGTTAACCCAGCACTGCCAGGGCATCACTGCCCCATGGCTTGGAAACCTCTCCAGGGATCACAGGGACTCCACCTCTGCCCCGGGCAGCCTGGACAACCCTGGAGGGGAAGAAATTGTTTCTCAGCTCCAACCTCAACCTCCTCTGGCACAACTTGAGGCTGGTTCCTCTTGTCCTGTCTCTTGTTCCTTGGCTCCAGTCTCCTGTCAGGAGCTGTCTCACAGGAGAAGGTCTCCCCTGAGCCTCCTTCTCTCCAGGCTAAACAAGCCCAGGTCCCTCAGCTGCTCCTCCCCACACTCCTCCAGACCCCCCCCCCAGTTGGTGAAAGAGTCCTGCCATCCTTGCACTTTTCTTACCATTCCTCTGCAGCAGAACCCCCTGTTTCTAAGACCCAAAGACTCTGATTTTGGGAGTTCTGCTGTGTTTTGTTTGCTGAGCTGGGATTAGTGCCCGCAGAAGGGAAGCTCTCCCACGCTGCTGTTTGCTCTCTGGGCAACATCCCCCTGAGTACACTCAGCAGTATCTCAGCTGATACTGGTGCAGATACTCAGCACAGGACCTCGAAGTCCAACAAAGACACGGTCACGGCGGCGGAGGATCAGCGCTTCCGACTGGGGACACAAGTCCCGTTCCCCACCCCGAGATTAAAGGCACATTCAATATTTATCCAGCTGGCACACCCAGGGGCCCCGGCAGGATTAAGGTCCACGGTACTTGGTGCTCTGCAAACTGATAAGGGCCTGTCCCTGCCCCAAAAGAATGTGCCCCCAGCTCGGGCTTACCCCCGGGGTGGTTGGTTGAGGTGTCCTGCTGTGCCTGGTCCCCGTGGAAGGAGCTCTGGGGTTGTCAGTAGTGCTGGGTGGAGGTTGTGATTTCATGCTGGGTTCCGTCCCCACCTTGTTCTGAAGATAAGGTTCCTCATCATAGAATCACTGAACTGTTCTGATTGGAAAGGATCTTTCAGCTCAAGGAGTTCAACTGTTCCCCCAGCAGTGCCAGGGCACCTCTGAGCCATGGCCCTCAGCACCACAGCTCCACAGGGGGCTTGGAAACCCCTCCAGGGATCACTGGGACTCCACCCCTGCCCTGGGCAGCCTGGGACAGCCCTGGAGAACCCTCAAGAGGAGAAATTGTTCCTCAGCTCCAACCTCAACCTCCCCTGGCACAAACTGAGGCTGTTTCATCCTACCAATGCCTGGCTTCTTTAAGATGCACCATTCCCAAAGTGGGCAGGATGGGAGCTGGGAAACAACCAAACCCTCCAGCACACAGGATGCATTTGCTCTGAGAAGCACCTCTTCTCACGGAGCCACCACCTCCCCATCACAAGAGGAGGATTTCTGCTTAGGCCAAAGCACATCCCTTGACCGTGGGAGGTCTGCATTTAATTTCTGTTCCTCAGCCATCCTGGGCAGGTGACTCTGCTCCTTGTGCAACTCCCTCCCTGTCAGCTGGTGCTGCTTCGCCCAGGCGTGTTGCAGGCACCGAGACAGCAGGGGAGGTGAGACTGCCTTGGTGGGGGGTGACCCACACACAGCAGGGGGATGGACCTGCAGGGTGGTAACCACAGCTTTCACAACCAGAGAACAGCAGCACCAGGGCAAGAAGCAGAACCTGGCACTGCCTGCACTCTGCCTGGAAGGAGGTGACCTGTAAGGGAAATGCAGGGTGGGATTTTGGCTGGGACATGCCCCTAACCCTCATCTTCCTCCACATCTGGAAGATTATTGAACATCTTCCTCTGGCAACTCAAAGCACTTGCTCCCTGTGTTGCCTGCTGTGTCTGGTCAGCTTCAGCAGAGCAAAACCAGGGAGGCTGAGCCCCTCCCTTTACCTCCAGCAGGACCTGTGGCTCCTGGCACACCAAGGGGAGGTCCTCGAGCGAGGCACTGGGCGTAGCTCCAGGGTACAGAGCCAGATGCATCACATCACTGTCAGCCAAACCAGGGAGGAGTAAACCAAGTACCACCAGCATCCTGGCTTGTAACAGCACTGGGGTAGGGATCACCCACTTGTGCTCAGCACTGCTTGAAGCCACTCCTCAAATCCTGGGGTCAGTTTTGGGCCCCTCAGTCTCAGAAGGGCTCATCCTCTGCCTCCTCACACTCTGCCTGCATTGTCAGGGGCACACAAGTTGCCTGCCTTGACCTGCTGGTGTGTTTTTATGGGTTACCTCAGAGATACCAGCACCCCCAGATCCACTGGGTGACTGGTCAGCTCTTCCCCCCTGAGCACAGAGCAGCTCTGAACAGCTCTGCTGAACTGCCCCCCCAAGGAAAGAACTTCACCCTGGTGAGATAAACCACAGCCCTTTTGACCCCTGTTCCAGAGCCAGGCTGGCACAGTCCTTGCTGGACCACCTCTGCACGAGGCAGGCTGAGGGAGAGAGGCCAGAGAGCTGGTACCATGCACCAGGAACCCCTTCTCGGTGATCCCAGGATCACTTTGGCTGCCAGAGACCTTTCCTGTCCGTGCCAAGCGATGCCACGCAGGCTGCTGCTCTGTGTTCCCTGCACAGCCTCTTCCCTCTGATCCCTGATTGTCACAGTGCCTGGAGATGCTGCTTGGTGGCTTTTCAGGATGCCAGGGAGTGACATTTAGGTATTGCCATCCAGAACTCTTAAAAATAGAGGTTAAAATTTAGCTCTGTGTGATCATTACCATGTCACACCTTCCTGGTTACAAGGAGGAGACCAGAAACAGGTAGCAACAGGGCAGGAGCATTTGGGAAATGAGCTCTGATCTAGGGAGCAGCAGCACTGCAAGTTATTTATACTGAGCCTTTTTCCCCTCACAGGCAACACACAAAAATAATGGATTCACAGAGTCATTCCTGTTCCACAGCAAACCAGAGGTGGGTTGCTCAGGTGGTGGCAGAGCTGGAAATGGATCTGGATCCACCAGTTGATTCCAGCCTATTTGATTCCAGCTTCTTTGCCTTGTAGCAATGGTGTGATGACAAAAGATAACAGACAAGATTCATCATTTGTGCTTCCAAACGTTGCCAGCTCTCCACAGAACCACCTTCCTCCAGCTCTGCTACCCAGAGGGGACCCCAGAGCCCCTTCCCTGGTTCATCACGAGCTGCCATTTCCCAGACAAAGCCAGCCCCTCGTTCCCAGCGAAGCCAGTCGCGTTACTGGTGCTGGCAGAACGTGCCCAGAGAGCAGAGCTGCTGACCTGGCCTGGCCCCGCTGCTAAAGGAAATGAAAAGGAAGGCAGGCTGAGGGAAGAAGGCCCATTTTTGGCACCAGGGGAGGATTTCCTGGCTGGCTGCTAATACCACAGCGTGGAGCATCTATTTTATGTTAGCAGAGGGAAATCCCAGCAATTCCTGCCCGGCATTAAAACACAGGCTTCTAAAAATAGCATTGAAGAGCTGGACTGGAAACAACAATAAAAAAAAACCAAAACAAAACAATAAGAAAACCTCATCTTTTTCCTTGCTGCCTTTTTCTTTTTTTCACGATTCAACCCCAAGAGATAACTGCAAAATGATGGGGCCTGGATATCAAAATGGGAATATCAAATGGTGGGAGTATCAATATCCATGTGGGTGCTGTGGACCAGCTCTAGGAGACTCCCCTCCCTGCTCCAGGTGGTTTCTGCTGCAGTCCTGTCAGAACCATGAGACAGATGAGCCCACTCTCCACTGCCCAGGGAAGGGAGGACAAGCAGGGAGAGGAATGAGGGGCTGTGGCCAGGCTGAGGATAAAGGAGACACCCCCAGGGCTCTTCATCACTAGGTTTTCTCATGGATATTCCCCTCTTCCCACTCAGTTTCTCACAGAGGTCCAACACTCCCTTTCCTCTGCACCCAAAAAGCAGGTTGGGAAAAAGCAAAAAGTTTGTGAGAATTTCTAGCATTCTTCCCTTGTGTCTCAGGGAATTGCACTGTGTGGAAGAGGTCAGGACCAGGCAGGGGGATATTTATGCAGCTGGCTGATCAGATTGCCTTGGTTATATACAGACCTACCAATTCTCTCCCAAACCCGACTCATTACAATTCATTAAGCCAGCACTTTGGCTACAGCCCTTCCATAGTTTTCAGCATTTTTTGTTAATCCATAAAATGTAGCAAGTGGGAATGAAAGCCCCAGTCAGAAGGAGCTAACGAGGTCCTGCTCTCTGCTGGGTGTGTAAATACAACCCCCATTAGCGCTAATTGGCCTTCGGGAGGCTCAGCAAACGTCCTCTAGAAAAAAAACCCCTTATTTATTCAGACAGGTAACACCCCCCCTGTTCCACAGCTGGCACTGCCGCCAGCCTTCCTGACTACAACAGCTATTTTTTGCTTCACCTCCCCCTCAAAACCCACGAGATAGGTTGCAGATGAAACACCCAAATGAACTCAGTCACGTTATTGACGCCGAGCCGGTGCACGATCCCACGTGGAAAGATAAACACCCCCCAGCCCCCCCCAAGCCCCATCCCACGAGGGGGGTTTATCAGCCCCTGCTGATTTATCTGAGCATCATTGGGATTGAAACACCTCCCTGACTCGTGCCAGTGGTGAAATCGGGGTGCAGGGAGCCCCGGGGTGTTGGTACCCACGGCGTTGCGTGCAGGGCACGAGGGGAGGGAGAGCAGTGTCAAGAGCTATCAGAAGGGCTCAGCGTGGCCAGGGTTGCTTCCCACACACCCCCTCGTGCTGCCAGCGTGGCTAATCCGTGCAAGCTGCCGCCACTGCCCGCCTAATCCTCCCCCACACACCCCACCCTGTGCTGGCCAGGGCTTGGCCCACTGCCCCGGCTGCCCTCAGCGGGATGCTGAGCCTCTTAGGGGCAAAGATCATCTTACTGGCTTGCCCAGCACTGGGGAGGCTGCCCCTCCAATGCTGGGGTCAGGTTTAAATCGAGTGGAGCTGTGGTGCTGAGGGACACGGTTCAGGGATGCCCTGGCAGTGCTGGGGCAATGCTTGGACTCCAGCAGCTAAAAGGTCTCTGCCAACCAAAATGATTCTGTGATTGCCTTCCTCTGGGGGGTCACCATCCTCTGACTGTTACCACAGTCCCACTCTTCCAAGTTATTCCTTCCCCAGGCAGCCCCCATAGTCTCTCCTGCCCTTCCTCCTCAAGAGGAGGAAGACTGATCAAGAGAAGCTGCCACACTTCTCTTATTATTCTCTTATATTACAGCCTGACCACAGCACCTTTGTGCTCACAGCTGCAGGACCAGACCACAGCAGGGACATTCCTGCTGGGTGAGCGTGGAGCCCTCACAGCACCTTGCAGCCACCCCTTCCCTCTATCCAAAATGGCCAGAGCCCCAAAAGTTCTTTATTCTCCCCTCTTTAGTGGCTCAGGAGAGCTAATCGGTGCCCCCAGCCCTGGTGCTGTGAGGAGGCGAGCAGAGCTGAACCAAGCCCCAGGCTGAAATGTGTTCCCCTACCTATTCAAATAACTATTTCCATAACCAGAATTATTAACAGCACATGGCTAGCGAGGTGACAAAGAAAGCCTTTCTTGCACAAGTTTCACGAGAAGGAAAGCAAAGGGTGGACAGAGGAGTTTTGTTTCTGGTCACATTAAGGCACAGATCTCGTTAGATGATGGTCACCTGCGTGGGAAGGAGCTGGAAGAGACCATGCTCTGCTGCACACCCTCAGAGGGGCACGAGAAATGCCTGGGAAGAGGACAATATTCCTCTGACCTGCGAGGGCCAAGACAACACAGAGCTTCAGTAGAAACCTCGAGTGCAGGCGGCAACATTTAACAGCCCAGGGCTCAGATGCCACCTATGGAAGCAGCAACAGAGCAGCTGTAACCCAGTGACCCGTTGGAAAAGGGGGCTCAGCACCAGCTGGGCACTCTCCTGGTTGGCAGAGCACACAGATGGGTCTTCTCCAGCCATGTGGGAGGCACCAGGTCTGTGCTGGCTGCCCAGCGAGGTCCCCCTGTGCTGCAGCTGCCTGCTGAGGCAAACCTCATACTCACAACGCATGCAGATTTGGGGCTGAAAAAGCCCATTGAGGTGAAATCCACAAGATTTCATTCTTAGCTATGGCACTTGTAAAGCTCACCACTTCCAGCAAGGCTTTTTGGGTCACTGCTGGAACCACACAGCAACCAGGGGCAGCTCCCAGATGATAATTCCTCAATCCTCTAATCCCACCAGCTCCTGCCAAAGGATGGCAGCGGACACAGCGCTGAACCAGCACCCATCCTGCTCCTACTCCTCTTCCCAGTCGGCAGCATTAAAAAGGTCAGGGATTTCAGAGGTGTCCCAAGGAGCTGCGTGCCAGCAGAGGAGCCGCCAACCTCCGCCGCACGCATCTCGCTGACCCAGTCGATTGCATCACTCCTTCTCCCGAGGCACAATCTGCTTTTTTTTTTCTTTTTTTTCCCACATGGGCCCATATGGTACATTAAATGGAATAATGAAGTCGTGTTTCCGGAGGAGAGGAGCACTCCGGCAGAGCCACGATGCTGGGAAGTTTGGAGAGGGAGAGCAGCTGGGGTTAGGGGAAGAAAGTCAGTGCCTATGAAAGACCAGAGGCTTTCCTTCTCACGCCTGCCAGGGGGATGCCAGGCTCAGCTACACACATCTGCATTCCCAGAGTTTTCCAGCTGCTTTTTTGGAGAATGCTAGACAGGAAATTGATGCCACGGGGCAGATATTCATTCTCCCAGACTTCCCTCCCCAAGCAAGCACAGATTTGCCCTGGCTAGACTGGCTTCCTGCGGAGCACCGCAGCTTCCCCCGGCACCCTCCCCAGCAGCACGTTCAGAGCGCAGCAGAAAGGACTGAGACGTGTGTGAGCGTGGAAAAACAAACAAACAAAAGCCTGCCAGATGTCTGCAGCACAAACCGAAGGAACACGGAGCTCACGGCAGAAGCTGATGCTCGTGTCGCACTCGTGTTGCGCTGTCAAGTTCGTAGCTAGAGCAGGGGGGTGGCATTTGGGTGCCACATCGTGTGGCTGAAGCAGGAATGGGGAATTTTGATGCCACATCCCTTCGAGTTGGGTGGATGCACTACTGCCTTTTCCATCTTTGCAACCCAGAGCAGATCAGCACAGCAGTTTGGCAGTGATGAAGATTTCTGTCCCATCACAGTGTCTTGTGGCCATAGCTGGGCTTCTCTGCACCTCCCCATGCCCCTCTGCTGAGGCACCTGGAGCAAGCTCGGGCTCAACATCACCAGGCTGGGGGCTGCCTGGGTCTGCAGGAGAGCTGGGCTTTGCTGGGCCCCTCTTACACCTTCCCAGCGTTCTCCCCAGGCTCCGCATTCAGCATCTGCCACCCACTTTAGGCTGTGCCCAGCAGGCAAAGGCTCCCGTGGAGAGGCATTGAATGGGCAAGAACAACCTCTTGAGGCATCGGTACCTTCAGCCGTGCTCACTGCAGCTGCTGCTGAGCTTTGGGAGCGTTTACCAGTGAAAAATCATCTCCGGAGAGCTCTTGAAGCTGTTGATACAGCCCCTCGTGAGAAGCTCTCAGCACAGCACGCAGGCTGGAGGGGAGAGGGGGAAGCCTGGCTGCCAAATCAGCGCCCTGTGCGTGAGAGGAGCCGTTGGGGGGGGGGGGGGGGGGGGGAGAGCACGTAGGAGGAAGGGCAGGAGCGCACGGACCAGCCGTCCCACCAGCCACCTGCGGA
>JAOEGS010007392.1:0-23267 GCA_025447755.1 Corythornis vintsioides | reverse complement strand
TAGGATCAGGTTGCACACACCACTCTTAGGGACTACACAACATTATTTTTCTGGGCTGAACAGCCAGCCATCTACATTGTTGGCTTTCAGATCTTTCTTTTCTAGAGGTCTGTAGACAACAACCAAAACATCCAAAGCCAACCAAAGTTTAGGGCTAAAGTATTTCTTCTTAACCTTAATTTTTTCTTATAACTTGAGCCTTGAATTATATATTAATATTAAAATACTAAGGATATGTCCCAATATCTTTAGTAAAGCTCCATTCCAGAAAGATTGAAGCTTAAGAAGGAAAGAACCATCTCAGATCCAGAAGTGGTCATCCTGAATCCCACAACCACTTCTGTTGTTCCTTCTTATGATGAGTAAACATAAAATATTCACCAGAAACCAAAAGCATGAACTTGCCTTATGCACACCACCAAATAAGCATTGAACAATCACAGCTTTGGCTTACAAAAGGGCAAGGCTGGAATGCAAGTTTTCAGCCTCCCAAGTATGAAGCCCCATGGCCCATTACAAAACCTGAACCCATCCAGGTCATCCTAATTCCTTCTACTCCTCTGCTCTCAGTTTGTACATAAACCAAAGTCTTTTCTTTGTAGCGAGCTCCTCCTTAAAACACACAGAAACACGCAGCTCACAAGCGAGAGGGGCGACGCGTGTTTGATCGAAACCACCCAGAGAAATGAAACCACCATTTTTACGACAAATCGGCAAACAGGCAGAAACTGTATCTGCCATAATGATTTATTTAAAATAAACAAATCCAGCTGTGGTAAAATAATGAGTTCTCTGCAAATGCACACACACACACACACACACACACACACACACACACAAAAATTCTGGCTATTTCATTACAAATACATTAAACCTTAGTCCCTCAACTCTGGCGCTCGATGATAATTAAAGACACGCAAATGTACTGCAGTAAATTTGCTCCTGGTAATTTGCATAGCAGAAAATAATTCTTCTGGCCATTAGATATGGTGCAATGTGCTTCTCCTTTGCAAATTTCTTCTGATGCTTTTGCGTCATCCTTTAAGAAGTTAATGGAGACCCCTTTCCTATTAATGGCATGATACAGTCAGTTCATGGTGGCGTAGGCTCATGTGTTTGAAGCTCTGCTTCATTTACGTGCCTAATTTTTTTGTTCTTGTTGCTAGGGCTGATGCTGCAAACCTCTTGCTCCCTGTAAATAGCCAGCTCCTTTGCAGGAAGTGTTTTCCATTTGTTATTTATTATATTGGTCATTTGTCCAATTGTGCTAGCCTTGTCCAGTGATTAACCAAACACTGCCAGGGCATCCTTCAGTTCAAGGGAACTAATCAGTTCGTTCCCCTCCTGTCCAGTCTATTTGTCCTGCTGCACATGGGGATGATGCATCTGTGACCAAGGAGAAAAGGCACAGACCTGCATCCCTTTGGGTGGGACTTCTCATCCCAGGATAAGCTTTATAGTCCCCGGGTTTAGAAAGTAGTCCCTGGCCATTAGCAGGAGTGAAGCAAAGGATCAGGCAGAAGAGGAGCATCAAGGAGAACAAAGCCACGGAACAGATTTTCAGGGCTGAGATTTGTACAGCCAGAAAGCCCAGCCTTCTTTTTTTTCTCTACAGGCATTTCTCTTTGAACATTGGTCATAAAAGCCTGTGAGAAAGCCTTCTCTCCCTCTTGAGGCTGCTTCCTGAGCTACAGCTGGCCATGCTCACAGCTCTCCCTGCATGTCAGCCCCAAGCCTGTGCTAAAAGGCAGGAGGTTACTCCCAGGCCTCAAGTTACTCCCAGCACTTCCCAGTATCAGTGATACTCCAGAGGCTATCACTGTTCCCGTGACACTGCTCAAATGTTTAAAGCTAGGAGTCATATATGATATACATTTTGATTAATCAAAAAATTCTGATAAAGATTTGAGAACTGATTTGTTGCCAGCCCACATCTTGTAATAAAGAGCAGCCAGGAAAATGTCAAAGACAAAACAGACAGCAAGAAATGTGTCTGAGAAGGGAGACCATTACCATGGGAGCTTCCCTCCCTTCCCAGACTTTTCCTGGTGCTGCTTCCTCACAACCACTTCCACTGGTGCTGCCACTGCTCTGTCCCTGCTGCCCTGTGCTGCTCCAGCTCCCCAGCTCTGCACCTTCCTGCAGCTCTTGCCCAAAGCCATCCCTTTCTCCCCTGAGCTACCTCCTCTTTTTCTTGTTTTTACTGTGAGGTTTAGTCTCCTTGCACAAACTAGTGAGAGAAAAGATGGCTCATTGGCTCTGTCAATGGCTTCTCATCAAAGCAAAGGCACACTATTTTACCTCTTTCTTTCCACCACTGCCTTCTTCAGGGTACTGCCCAGAGATACCTGTTAAGGGCTGGAAACAGCTTGAACATGATATTAGCTACCAGCCACTTCAGAAAATCTTGTTAATTACAAGCTGGTTGTTTGTCCTTAGGTGAAACTGTAGCTTTTCCAAGATCGAGAGTCAGACTGTCCTTCAGCAGATGGTGGGTTTCACCTTCCCTCCCCAGGGGTCATGTTCAATGCTGCAGTCTGACCCAGCCCTCACAGCCACACGCCTTATGGCGCAGCCCACCCTTCAGACAGACTGGCTGCAGTTCCACAACTAGCCCCAAACCCACTTGAAGGTCAGGCAGAGCAGGAGGGGTGGGATATGGACACCCAGCTCTCTCCAATGCCAAGACCCACTGGCTGCTGCTGCTGGGGTGTGAAAAGGAAGAGGGGAAAATGCCACAATAGACAAGAATACAAAGGCTTCCAGTCCAAAGCACAATTAGGAAGAATGTACCCCTTTTTTCTCAGGGTTAGGGTATTTTTTTTTTCCTTTCTTTCTTTTTCTCTTTTTGGCCTGGCTTACGGCTGCCTGCAGCTCCCTTTACTGGTTGCCTAGCAGGGCTAGCATTCACAGCAAGCTGGGGTGCACCATGGATGCTCCCTGAAAGCAGCCTGCTATTTCCTACCCAGAGGTCTTTTATTTCTGTCAGTGTCATTGCTCGAGGAGTCACAATAGTGCTTTATTTCCATGGCTCTCATCTTCTCAATCTAGGAACAACCTCGTCTTACCTTCAGCTATGTTGTACCCTAGATGAATCTTGCATACAGAATAATTCAAATGAAATCAAGGTGGCTAAACTGGTTAATCCTTCCATTTTGCAAGACCAAAGGGTTATTTTACAAAGCAGAAACACTTAGTCTGTACAGTTCTGCTCAAGTGCCCTGTAACAGTCAAGAACAGCTGAAGTCATTAGCAATGCCCCATCTCCTCCAAAAGGCACAAACTCCAGGGAGGGACTCAATAGGAAAACTTTACAATACAGAGCCCTTAGCTCAAGACACGTTTTAAGGATAAAGCCTTTAAAAGGCAGGGGATAAGATGCTAGACTAGGACTTAGGAAAGGGATGAACTCTCTCCTTGTGTATTTGGCTGTGCCAAAGAGTCTTGGGTTCCCCTGTGTAAAGCATAAGACATATTTATTTCCTTCACAAATTCACTGAGACTTCACTGACAGAACAAGCTAAATAAGAACTACTGAGTTATTTATACCATTCTAATATTTAACAGAATAGCTCTACACTGATATGCCAGAATAGACATAGGGAAAAATGCATCTACAAACTTCTAACCACAAGCACTGCATGGGAAGGATATCTGGATGGAGATGAACTATCTCCTTCTGGTTAGTTTTTGAATGGGATTTGTGACATGTCCACTTCAACAGGCAGGACGTTCAGTGTGCTGACTTCCGTCCCACATCTCTAAAAACTGCACTTTTTACAAACAGGAGAAGGAAAAATGTTCTCCTACACTTACTGGCTACACAATGAATGGAGAGCCAGTTCAGCCTCTCAAACATGTTGTATGGATTCTTGTTAACAAAACTTGAGTGCGGGTTTCAAAAATATTGCCTGAAAGGTGAAGCCTATTGAGAGCTTTCAAACTGAGAAATTTCACCTTGACAAGTCTGTATTTCACCTGAAAAGATGCTTGTGATTTGTTTATGCCTTTTATCACACAAGGACCTAACACCTCAGCCACGTAAAGCACTAAGAATAGGGCTTAGAAAGGTATTCTGATTATAAATCTGATTTACTGTTTGCTCTCACAGGTCCTAGTTGCTACTTCCACTGAAATCAATGGGAGCTCTGCCATTGACTTCAATAGGGTGGAGCAGAGCCAGAGACTTTTGTCTGTTAATTCCTTGTGGATCATTTACAGCTTTCCAAGCACCACTGCAAAAATAAACTTCAGATTTTTAAAAAACCACACGCACACACAACAAAACAACTGGAGTTAAAATGTGTATAAATACCCAAAGAGAATCACTGGCATAATATCCCTACAGTATTTCAGAATAGCTCATTATTTACTCATTAAATCAGTAAAGACAGCTCTATTTTTCAGGATCAGCAGCATGTGCATTTTGTCTCATTGGGGATCAAAGGATTCACAATCCCAGGTACTTAATTTACTTTTGAATATAGATCAAGTCTCAGTATAAAAAAAATGGGCTAAGAGCACAGAGCCATGGCCAAAAGCAGGCTTGAGAAGTGACAGTACTCTAGAGGTGCCAACAGAAGATATCCACACAGGACAAGGGAATATCTCTTCTAGGGACCTCTGTGGTGTGCTTCAGCTGACCAACCCTAGATGCCCAAGGTCCTGATGAGAGCTACAGGGGACAACCAGACACTTTAAGTCAGTTAGGAAGAAAGGGAGGTGTGAAAACTCACACCCCCTCTGTTTCTTCCACATGCCTCTCCTATCTCAAATAGCACAGTGACAAAATCCAATAGTAGGACAGAGTTTGTGCAGTTTTGTCATTATATGACATTGTCACATATTTTCAGGCAGAAGTCTACTGAAATAAAATATTTTCCCTTCAGAAGCATGTGAAATGTCACTTCATGTAAACTTAGCCACTGAAAGAGTCAAAAACTACAACCCTGGTCTAAATTGGGGCAACACTCCTGGATGAACCTCCACCATCTTGCTGAAACTATTCTCATGTCAACTGCTTGGGAAAAGGAGGGCTAAGACAAAGGGGAGCTGAAAGCCTGAGGCTTGAATTGAAACTATAAAAGGAACAAAAGTAGCAGCAACAAAACTCTACGGACTCCTTTGGCACCCAAGGAAGAAGCTAAAAACACAGCCAGAGTCTCTCAGCACTTTTTCCCCTATCTTCAAAAAAAAAAAAGAAAAAAAAAAAAAGAAAAAGAAATAAAAAGTCAGCTCTTAGAAACAATCTCTTTCTGTGTAAGCTGTTGCCAGAGTCTGAGAGAATAAGCCAGCATTTCTGTGCCAGCCCATTCACATAGCCAGGTGAAAAGAAACTCATTCCTTTACAGCCTGTGCTACTCCACACAACATCTGCTGAGAAAGTGGGATGGGAAACACCAAAAAGGGGAGAAGAGAACAGCCGAGGCCTTCAGGTTAGAAGGGCAGCCTGTTCCCACCAGGGAGCCCCTCTTTCACTTGCAGACAACTGCTGCATTTGACATTTCAATGGGAACTGAGGCAGAGCAGGAGGGAGGGTGATGGAGGAGGGGGGGTCGGAGAGCCCACATAAAGGCACCAGAGTGAGAAAAGCGAGGAGACAAAAATTCTGCATCTCTTTCATTTTCTGCTTTCAGGACTTTTTTCCCCTATAATATGACAGTCAGAAGAAAGAGGAGAGTTTCTTTTAAAATTGGACACATAGGCAGAGTTGGCACTGTTAAAAACTTCAATTTTATGGGGCTTACAGAGCAAAATTCTTTTATGGGGCTTACAGAGCAAAATTCTTTTTTTTCTCGTGCCTTTTTTTTTTTGTTTGTGTTTTCAATGAGAAGGAAAAAGGATTTACATAAAATAAACAAAAAGAATGAATAGAAGCAAACCCTGCCATGGGCACCAACAGTGGATGCTTTTAGAAAAGTTACATGAATATTGTTTCAGTGTTCAGCATTGTCTAAGGGTTTGACACAGACACATTCATCCTGGGGAGTAATTCTGGAGTCTTGATCACTTCATACAAACCCCTCAATGAAGGCTGCATGCTTTTTTAAATCTGCTTTAGAGAAACTTTCATCCAAACACATCAGAGTATTTTGTAAAGGCATCAAAGCAGCCCTGTGCCATAAAAGGGTATTATCTCCATTTTACAGAACAGGAAACTGAGGCCCAGAGGGAATCATGCAGACAGCATCCAGAAATGAATCACTGTCGAAGCCCGGAATAAAACTGGTTCCCTGGAGCACCACGCTCATCTGCAGTGAATGCAGAAATGGCCTTGGCTAAGAGAGAGTCCCTCCTCTGGGTTTTATGGTGAGCCCAAACATGCAAACCAAAATCATACAACCAAGGCTCACAACAAAACAGGGTGTTTGTATCTATAACCGATAAATACGGATTCAGAGTCATGACTGTCCACGTACTGGGAAGTGTGGAAGGTTCTTTCGGCATCTGATGAGAAGATAACCCAACTGCTGAAAGTGAGGAGATGATAGAGGAGAGCCCAGGAACAGCTTCCTTGAAGGCAGCGCAGGAAGATGTGGGGGTGTCCTCTGAAGATTGAGGTGCCACTTGGATTCAGTTTCTACAAATCAAGTTGGAGATGAGATATTAGCTCCACAATTGCTTTGATTCTTTCTTAATAAGATTTGCATGAATTCTCCTCATGATCAGAAAAGGGAGGCAAAGCTCCAAAAAGCTTGCAAGGTTAACACCATGCTCAACATTCAGCATGTGCTGTGCAACAGTCAGGCGTGCCTTGATACTTGCTTGGGACTAAGGTCACACACAGATGAGACTCTCCCAAAAGCCACAAAGCCCTGAATGCCTGGGCTATAACACCTAAGTGAGGATTAAGAGGTTAAAATGCTTTGTGGAATCAGTCTAGAAAGAGTTCAGCATCGCTTACCCTTTTGTGTGTCAAAAAATGGCTAATCTTTGATCCTTCTTGACTGCTGTGCCTCAATATTACTTCACTTCTGTCTCTGCTCCTGAACAAACTCACCACGAAAATCCGAATGGGTAAATCCAGATGAGTGCAGGGTAATCCGGGCTGCATGCTGGGTCAGACCCCTGACTCACCCAAAGCCAGGGGCAGGCTGGATTTCCACTGAGGACCTGTTGGCACCTCTGAACGCACAGCTCCATTTTCTATCTGCAAATCAGAAATAAAAACTACCCACGCAAGCTAAGCACATTGAAACCCTGCATAGATGATAAAGCTGCATAGTGCTAGTAAGAGGTTAAATAAATCCCTTTCTGCAGCCTCACAACCAGCTGTCAGGGAGAAGACAGCAACAGATATAAGACTTCCCCCCACACACTTTTCTAACTATAATAAAGTTGCACTTATTGCAGCTTTGGCAACAGTAGCATAAATGAGGGAACTTTCCTATAACACAGTTTATCTCCTCCCCACCCCTTAGTGCCCAGAAGAAATGACTAATTGAGTGACAACCGAGCAGAGCCACCAAGGCTCTTGCAGCCTCTGCGGCAGGCGATGAGGAGAAGTCCATCTGCATCTTCCCGTATGGGGCTGAAACCACCTCCTTGTGCCCAGTGCTGAGAGGTTTCACTGTTTCAGCTGCCACATTTTATAACACATACTCAGAAAACAGATATCTATGGGGTAACAGTGAGTAACTTGCTGGCTGCTATCTGCTTTGCTGAAAGGGTGATGAAAGTCAGTCCAGCTTCCCGAATTAGATAGCTAAATGATCAGGCCCTTGGAAGAGTAACACCACAAGCTCCTCCCCAGCATCACCTTTCCACTCACAGATAAGTACCAAGCACTCCTAACACAATGTTAAATGCTGCATCAGTCACCAGTCTTTAAAAAGTTATGACTCACAGAGACAAGATCATGAAATTGGTTTAGATTTTTCTATTAAAAAAGCTCATTTGGATGAGCTGTGGGTTTTCTTTTTTTGTGGCTGGACTAGAAATGGGGTTTAAAATCTAAAAGGTGATCAAGAGACAAGTTGTTTTTCCTACAGGACTTCAGTCACATCTTTCAATTTCAAGGAAAGGTACAACTTCTCAGTCAAGGGATGTGGTGACAATATGTCTCTGTCAAAAGCATTCCTCAGGTTAAGTGAGGCATCTTCTCTGCCTCTGGCTCAAGCCAAGATTTAAAGTTCATGTTCATATATATTCTCTTCAAAATAACTGCCTCAGAGTCACAGTATTGTTTTAGCTCAAAGCACTGCTTGATGATAAGATTGCTCTGCTGCAGTAGTTGATCCACATATTCACACCAATATGGGCCAGTAACTTCTGGCAGAGGCAGGGAAGGTGATGAAGAAAAGCAACAACACCTGGACCCATCACTGATATTTGCTTCAGGGCACCAGAGCCAAGTTCCTGAGATGTTTGGCTCCTACTTTGAAAACCTTCCCAGTGCCTGTGGTAGGGGTTGGCCCCAGCTGCACCAGCCCCAATCAGGCAGGGACCTCAAATGGTACAGGCTGGTTGGCACTGGCAATAGCATGGTAATGAGGAAGGCTTGGTTATGTCTACAGTGCTGTCCCCAGCACCCTCTTCCACAGCAAGGAACTTGGAGATGCCTTAAGTGAGCACTGAGATTGGGCAGAAAGTTTGTTTGGGGAGAAAACATAATAATAACAATAATTAAAAAAACAATACATGGTGCACACATCTCAAAGAGAATGGAAAATTATTAAGAACTTGACACTGAAAAGAATCTTTGGATTTGACATTATGGTGCTCTGTATTCTTGTTGTCCCTCATCAGCTTTTTCTGCCTTAGGCACAAAACATTGTAGATCCCCACCTCCTCAAACCCATGGAGAGGAAAGATCTGGGGTTCAGCACTAGCTAAAGACTATGACAACCATGAAGTTAAGACCAGACTTCAGGAAACCTTCCTGCAAGTGCAAGAGTGTGAGTGTGTGTTGCATTGCAGTTCTGGTATTTGCAAGTTCCTGGATCAAGCACCATTTTTGTACAGCTCTTAACACCAGATTAACACCATTTAATTTTCTAGCCTAAAAGGAAAGCTCTGGTTTGCCAGGTTAACTCTGGGCAGAAACCATGCCATTCAGACTTCTGTGAGCTGCAAGAACTGAAGTTGGAGCCTCCTCCACTGACCATTCCCCAGTCACATTCTAAAAAATCAGGGGGCAAAAAAAAAAATATTTAAAAAAATCAGAGAACAAATAAAATAAAAATGTAGTGAAGTCATCTATAAGGTGTATGTAACTTACCTGCCTGCTGTTACAATTAGCAATTTTTCCCACTGAATTTAAAGCAGATGAAAGCCCTGAAGGCTAAAGTCTGCTAACTTCACCCCCCACCTACCCACCAGTTCCACAAATAAATCTTGTGGGTTTGGAAATAGCTCCTTCCCCACCTCTAACCACAGGCTTGACAGTCCCCACCAAGCCTCCCTGTTTCATTAGTTTCTGAATCTTTCATGCACACACAAACACACACACATACACACACACACACACACATACAAAGAGCTGCCCACTTACAAACCTGACAGGTAAAATTATTCCCTCCTTCTCTAGCCCTTCTAATTGCCTCCCCTGGGCTCTTGTGAAGTGTAAACGTCACTGCCTAAATATTAAGTTCAGGCAGTGTCACCGTTATGCCTTTCATTAAAGCAATAGCTGTCTCATAGCTCAGAGTATACGTTACTTCTAATTTCACTGGTAGGACCCACATGTAGCCTGTGACTTTCCAGTCTGACTTTAAATCATTACGCCAATTTCCCCTAGTTATTTAAAGATAATTTTCTCAGGAACCACTAGAAAGATGATACTGATTTTTTTTTTTTTTTAAACAAAACTACACATTTTTTTAAAACACATTTTATCCTGGCATGCATAGATGTGATTTCTCTTGACAATTTGCTCCAGAAATTGTTGGTAATTCAAGCCTTTGTTCATTCATTATCATTAAATTTTAGTCATGATCTAAAAGTTATTAGAAAACTTACAGTATTTACCAGTTTAACTCTCCACTGCTGAAGGCTTCTGATCCCTTTGTAGTCCTTGCATGGGTTTTTGGTTTTTTCCTTTTTGTGGTTGGGTTTGTTTGCTTTTTTTTCCACAGAAGTGAATTTCACAGTAAATTTTCAGAAGTTAATTTTCCCATCACAGAATTATCTTCTCCACAAACTACTGTTGTTTATGTCTCCCAAAATTCAAATGAAGGAATATGCCACCTGCAAGGAACACCATTGATTTTAATTGGATTGCAGTAACTATCAAGAGATAAATAAGCAACAAAAACAATTAGTGTCAGCAGTTCCTTGTTTGCAAATTGGAACCTGTAACACTTGCTCCTGAATTCAGGATGCAAACCAGCTCACCCCAAAGACCTTTTGAACTCTATCCCCAGAAGGGACAGGAGTTTAAAAAATGGGTAATCAACAGAAAGATAGAAGAAACTCCATTAAGAACTGGATTCAACCAGAAAACACTTAGAAATGCAAATAATAAATAAATCTGCTGTTAGCTGTGGGTTAAGCAGAAAACAGCAGTGCCAGAGGAAGACTTATTATGTTAACATAGAGAAAATTTCTGTAGCCTGATAATTGCTAACAAAGTGAATTAGCAAACTGAATTAACTAAATGACTGATTTATAACAAAATGAACTATCTTCAGGTTGTTTGGATTAACGATAAGCAGTGAGCAACACAGGAGCTGTTCTCTATTTTTTAAAGGTGCAGATGGTGAAAACAAAGTATGCAACCCCAGATGCTTCAACCTGGACTCCTGAGTATGCATTTGGGCACCTAACATCCTCATTCCAGTGTTCAAATTATTCTTAACAGCTCAGCAGCTTTGAAAGCCTGACCATACTGCTCATACCCAATTAAGGATTTCTGAAGCTTAGAAAGGGTATGACTAGAAATGTTGGAAATGAACCATTGAAATGTCATACAGCACCCACTGACTTCCCAATTTCTTTCTTTCAACAGTTGAATTTGTTGGTTGCAGATTTATCAGAGAGTCATTAACTCCCATTTCTACTTCCACCTCTGTCAACAAGAATATTTGGGAGCATTTTTTCCAGGAAAGATCATCTTCAATTCCTTCCATGCAGGATACCAATTTGTCAATGTTGGATTACAACCCTCAGATCTTTGCTTTAATGAGATGAAGGCAGGAGGCCCAGGAGCTCAGTGCAGAGCCTGGGTGTCAGGACAGTTATTTTCAGCACCCGCCACCACTGAGCTTGGACATGGGTCACCCCTGCAAGCCCCCCCATGCTCCAGCTGTCACAGGCCAGGCTGCAACAACCCCTTTCAGAGTGTAAACCAACACTTCAGTGGCTGCAACAGATCGTATAGGATACGAGCAAGTCTAACAAGACCAGCTGCTTGCTACATCTGTAACAGGCAGTTATGAAGTTATATCCCTTCTTTGCATAAAATGCACTACCTTTATCCAAGAATATGGAAGCACTTTTGTTCCATAACCCTAACCCCCCCCCGCCCAAATACCTAAACCTAGTCAAAGGTACAGCTATGCATACATTTATTCCAGCTGTAGACTGTATCTGAGATTAAATACCTTTTTTTTTTTTCCTGGGTCGGATAGAAAAAGGAGCTGGAAAAAAAAAGTATTAAAGGGAAGAAAAAAACAACAAATGCAAAAAAACAAACCAAGTCAGGCAATGGCTAGTAACTAAAAGATGATTCCCACCACAGGTGTCTTATTTCCCCTGAGGGCCACCTCTTGCTGTTTTCTTCCCTCCTCCACCAGATGCTACGACTCAAGAGGCAGTAGGATCCGTTAATACAATGGCTGGAGCAAGTCATGTTCTTCTTCCTTCCCCCCCCTCCTCTTCCTCCTGCTAGCAGAGGCAGGCCAGCCACAAACCCACTTTCATCCAACACCTTTCCTCATCCCCAGCTGTATAATGATGCTTAAAATACCCCCAGAAGATGGATAGAATTATGGACACTTGCAGGACCCTGCAATTAGTAGCTTACACCCACCCAAGGATAATGAATTAAGGAGACACCCAAGATGGGAGAACAAGGGGAAGTGGAAATGAGAACAGGATTTTCAGATTTAGGTATTAGGCAGTTTGGGGTAAAAAAATCCCTTCTTGCTCTGTCTCTGGAGGGTTGGAGAAGGTGCAACTTGTAGAGAGACAAAGGGAGAGACACAGCTAGATCCAACGTGTCCGTACTTGTTCCTTTCTTGGAAGCACCAAGGGAGCAGAAACCTTTTTGCAAGTTGGTCCCCATCCCCCAGCACAGAGTTTCTTTCTTCTTTTACACTGCAGTCACACCTTGGCCACACTGTCATGCAACGCCCAGCCCCACCAAACTGGGATAAACAGCTAACACCCCTCCATGGAGAGGCTCTGGAGCATGTCCTTCCCTCCCCTTTTCTACGGGAAAAGACAGAGCTGTGTGCTGATGTGGAAACACAGAGGCCCCCGAAAAACCAGCTAACTGCTTTTGGTTAGTAATGTGGAAACAGGAGCCTGGCCAGCTCTTACAAAATACACTTTTGACACTGATCTCCCAAACAGGAACAGGCTTGTTCTGGCTGTACGTACGTGTACGCACACCCACATGCACAGATGGGACAGAAAAACTCAGCTCTTCTGGGCTCCAGCCACCAGCACTCACCCAGACTGTACCACCATAACTATCTGAGGGCACATCAGCTCTGGCCAGTGCCTGCAGACCAGGAGACCAAACTGCTGGTCCTGCCACGAACCTCAAAGGTGACTTAACACCACAGGTTGCAAATGCTGGTAGGACCTGGAAAAGTCAGGAGGAAGAGATAAGAGTCTATCCATCAAATGAGGCAGTTAAATGAATTGCCTTTCTCAAGAGCTGAATGCTCCAAGTGCAAATCTTTCAAGATTTTGTGACAATAAATTTCCCTCCATCCTATTAATAAAGTATAATAGCAATTCTGAGAATAATGGCCTATTATCTGAAGTCTTAAAATGACAAAGCAATCAAAAGGAAGGTGAAATATAGGGCTGGGGGAGTTGGTTCTGAGAGGTTTCCAACCTCCCTGCATGGCACCCAAGCAGAGCATGATAGATTTAGTTATTTCTCAGACAGAAAAACACCACTAAACAAGAAAGGCTTTTTTTTTTTTTTTTTAATCTATCAGATGCACATTTTCAAATTGCTCACAGTGCACATATGTCAATTGTTTGCACAGCTCAGAAAAATTACAGTAATCTGCCACCTCAACCTGCAGAAGAGACAGGTTGGACCTACCAACCTCCCACACCTCCTACACTGCAGCTGTCATGAGGTTTGCAGGATCTGCCACCTGAAAGCAACAGGACAGGTGGCAACAGGGAGAGCAAGGATCACATGGCACATTGTCAGTCTCTGACATTATTAGAGAAGGTGGGGAACACTATATTTTAATATTTTACCCTGTAGAAGATGCATATAGAAACTAAATTTCACTAAAAGTTTAAAAACGTTTTGGGACCAAAAATTGTGCCAGGTGCTGCTGTTGTTGGGGGGGGTTTTATTTGAGCCAAACTATGGCCAAGTCTACATTTTCTTTTCTAAGTTTTGCTACTTTTGTAGGAATTTAAGAAACATTGTCAGAAAAGGTTTGATTTTACTATTTTTTTCTTTTCTAACTTTGCCATCATCCTTCCTCCCTTTTTTCTTTTTCTCGTCATTAACCAAAGGTTGAATTCTCAGAAAAAAAAAAAAAAAGAAAAAAGAAAAAAAGTTCCACTCAGTTATACAACCCCTAACTAAAAAAAAACCAAAACACACTACTCTCTGTTCCCTCCTTGCATCCAGCCACTAATGTAAAAACTGCTTATGACTTAATGATGCTCTTCCATGCTTCATTAGCTTTTATCAGTATGGAAATCAGGATTCGTTCTGAGTTTGGAAGACCTGTCACTGGAGATGGACATGGGAGAGCAGGATTAGTTTCTGGCTTTCTCAGTGTCATTGGGCTTATTGCCATTGATTTCAAGGGTGTCAGAAATGTCACCCATGGAGATGTTCAGTGATAGGCTGCTGATTCTAATCCAGCCCCAATTAGCAGCTGCCTGATAATTGTTGACATTGGAGAGCTATGAAATAAACTGGGGGCCTTGATCCAATGAACCATAAAAATAAATAATAACCATAAAACTACGTCTGCACTATAAAATCTCACACAAGGATTGCCAGTAACCATGTCTGCTATTTATATACAATACCTGGCTGGGGAGGGCTCTGTGCTTAGATACATAACAGAATCTGCCTTAGCCATCTCTGAGAAGGTGAAGGGTTGAGCAGGCAGTGAACCAGCACTATTAGCTTGCCTTGCCCCTGGTGTAACCCAACTTAGGGCTGAGATATTGTGGCTAGATCAGTCATTTTACCTTTGCCCATGGGAGCTTTCAAAAGGGCAAGCTTCAAGCACTTTTACAAAGTTCCAGGAATGGGAGTCAGACCCTCCTCAAGCCCTGGCAAGATCAGGGAATATGTTCAAATTCACTTTGAGCACATCTTTGAAACAATACTCGACCCCACTCAAAACAGCTTTTTGCTTTGATTGACTCTTCCCATTACTTTATCTTCACTATTGCTTTAGCGTGGATAAATATATTTAAAAATAATGTATCTGCCAAAATAACTTCCAAATTAGAACCTCCCAAGTGATAATTGCCTTTTCCCAGAAAGCAGTTATATGACAACTCATTTGAGTCAACCTGGGCTTGTAAAAAATATCTTGATCTTTGCCAAACCCTGGCTGGGGCTGGTTCTTAATAAACCACCAGGCAGGGAACAACTCAGTACTAATTTTAAAACTTCAGCACTGAAAACCCTCAAAATCTGGTCTTCCTTACCAGCTCTTCTGCCAGTCCTGTGCAATTCAGCAGGACTGAGGAACCAGAATGGCTTTTAGTGCTTTATTTAGGGTCCAGTCCTACACACCTTTATCTTTCAATGTCTATTGCCTTTGTACTGCAGAGAAAAATCCAGAAGTTTTCTAAGGGCTATTCTAGCTCACAGAAAAGGGAAATGTTAATGCTTTTCTACCTCTACCAATCTTAGTACACCAGTATTTGCAAAGAGCTGTGAGAAGATGACAGAGTATAGTTATCATGCACAAACAGCCTATTGATGTTTCCTCCAGAGCAGACAAATTAATACAATACCAAGTCCTTGCCCATATTCTATGTAATTAATTCAACACTTGGATGACATTACATTTAATCAAGACATATCTTCTCTTTCAACTGAAGCAAACACTGAACTTATACTGAAAACGGGTCAATATATCAACTACCAACAATTTTACCCTGTTCCTGCTCGTCCCCACAAGACAAAAATAGATATGTTTTCCCTTCTTAAGATGCTTGCTCCTTGTTTGAAACCCCTCCTCATATGACAGGGAAACAGGTAGGGAACTTCTCAGAAGAGAGTTTTTCATTTTCATTCTATTTGTTCACAGAAGAATTGATTACAATTCCCCTCCACACTCCCAACTAAAACTGTGTTTTCATGTAAATAAAACCCCAGAACTGTCAAAGGAGATCTGACCATCTGGTCCCACATCCTGACTCCAGTGGGGATCGGACCCAGCTGTTTCAGGGGAGGTTTGTTCCCAGTCCCTTTCCATAACAAGCCATTTTGCATCCTGAAACAGGAAGGCTTACCCCTCTCCAAGCTTTTAAGAGAGATTTTGCAGCTTTTTGGTTTGTTGTGGCTTCTTTTTAATAACATTTCACAAAGCAATCCCAAACGTTTTACATTGTGCTTTCAGAAAGTTATTTGAATTAGTAAGGGGTCTGCCAGCTTTTATGGGCAGCAAAAGAGCTGGGTCTTGCACCCCAAAAAGTATTTACAGCCTTCTGTGACATGGTTACCTGAGAAAAGCTTCATGCTAGAGCAGATACATCTATATTTGCCATATCCTAGCCAAGATTTCAGGAGATAAGTTCAGCTGCCTTCATATTGTACATAAAATATCACAGCTCTTTTCCCAGGGGGCTGCTGGAATTGCCATTCTGGTTTCTAACAAGGGAAGGAACTGGAACACTGTAAACTTGCAACTTTGTCTGCTTCATATAAATCAAAGCACAGCTGCAAAATTTGGGAAGAGGAAAAAAAAGTGAGGGGATAAAAAAAAAAAAAAGTCTCCCACCACACACATCCAAAATATAAATACTCCTGGCTAGTAAATGTCACTTGACACTCTCACATCAAACCTGTCATCAGCTCAAGCCTTTAAAGGAAAAACACTGCTGGGGTTGGGTTCACAAATCTGTGCCTAGTACTAATTTACAAGTAACCCTTCTATATTAATTATTCCTAAGTATGCCACAATGACACATTAAATTTGCATGCAAAAGCCTAGTTAAAGCCTGAACCAGCCAAGACCTAAGAGAAATGTATTGTTTTATATAACTACCTACTGCTGAGCTGGGGCACAGAACATATTTGGAAGCCATAAAACTGCTGGAGAGAAGCAAGAATATTTGGAAAACAATACATTTGGGTCCTGCTAACGTTGGAACAAACGAGCAAACATATTAAGGGTGGTATAAAGTGGCAGGTTGTTCCTTTTTTAAAGCAAATAAAGGCATGTATATATTTGCCTAGCATGCTGATCCCTGGAGATGGGAGCTCTTGCTGCCTTGGTCACGGCTGCAGCAAGCACATGGCAAATGCAGGTAGCAGAAACCATTCCAGGTCCCCAGAGGCAGTTGCAGGGACCATCCATAGTTCAGTGAAACTCCAAATCAAGTTAGCAAATGCTGGCCCTATTGTGTTTTGCATGGACCTTCCCACAGTGCACCAGGATGTTCTTACCTCATACCAGATACCATCGATGCTGAGCAAATTGCTTGCATAATGATGCATATTTGCACAGTGCCGTCAGTTGCAGCTGATGTCACTTGCTGATTATCTTTCCCCTAATTTTTTCATCAATGGAAACCTGTTTTGGTTTTTTTCTGTGTGTGTTTGTTGGGGATTTTTTGTGCGTGTTTGTTTTTTTGGAGTTTTTTGTTTGTTTGATTTTGTAACTCGTTCTGTAGTTTCTATTCTATGCTGTGCTATTCCAGGTGTACTTTACTTGACTGCCACAGACATGTTGTTTCAGATGGGGATGGGAAAGGTGCCTGGCTGAATTCACCCTTCCCACCCTATGGAACATTGTTATTAATTATAATTTATGTGTCTTATTAATCACATGACATTACTATTTATAAAGCAATCAGTCATCCACAAGCCATTTAGAAAAGGATCAAATCTTATCATGCCCTGATGAATCAGAGTTCAGTATATTTTAGGTTTCCCTTAATGAGCTGGCAAAGGTTTACTTTCAAGCAAGATGCTGTTTATTTCTAAATTAATAATGAGCAAACATCAGGCGTCCATAGGCAAAACAAAAAGAAACACACTTCTCTGGGAAATGGAGGGATCCTAGAACAAAATGTTTCTCCTCAGCACTGACACTGAAAGCAGTGCAGAGACAAACCTCACTGCTCATCACATCGGCCATCCAAAAAATGGAACAACATACAAATTTAGCATCGACATATCATCCACCTTTGGGCATGTTTTCACAAAGATATCGTCCTCAGGGCACAAAGTCACCATTTCTTATGTAGAAGCTACACAAGAACCAGGTTGGCAGGGCATGAGAAGTACCTGTGGTATGCATTTCATGAGATGATCTCCAAGCCAGGCTGCAGGAGATGGTGTCCCACTCAGATGTGCGGCGAGGCAGAGCTTTACCCAAGCCATAGCCATTTGGAAAGAAGGTGAGGGATGAAGGAGCCTGGCTCTGGCCCACCACAAGCTGCATGGCTTCCTGGTTCCCATCCCACTTTGTTAGCTTTACTAAATGAAAATATGGTGTGAAAAGCCCAAGTGTGACAATGAGGGGACACTCAGGAGCTGCATACTTGATTTCAAAAGCAAGCAGTGGCTGGAAGCCAGGCTGTACCTGCAGTTTGTAGACAATAGACTCAATTCTCCAGGGACTGAAGAGGGCATGAAACCTTTGACCTGCAGGTCACTATAGATTTTTTTTGAATGATCAAAAGTGGTTCCCACCTGATTGTTGTTTGCATCTTTAAGTAAAACAAATAGGAAGATCTCGCTCCAGTTTTTAGCTGCCCACAACCTGACAGTCACCTTTCAGCTCTCAACAGCAAGATTTTTCAGCTGCAGTCCTTCACTTTTGAGAAGAATAAAACCTGTAGTCCAAGTGAGATACATGCTGGGGTCACCACACCCCAGCACACAGCAGCCATCAGCAGACACAGTCATGAAATACTTCCCTGGAACCAGCTTAGTATCTATAGTAGAAGTCTTAAACCCATCACCATAACCCTAAGGAAAATAATTCCAGGGAAACACCCCATCTAGTCAAGGTAGAGCAGGACTGGGAAAAGGGGACGATGTTTGCACAGTCCCAGCCCACAGCAGACACATCTTCATTCTATATCATCATCAGGTTGGATATTCCAGCACCCATTTAGCTAGGAGATGAGGGGTGCTGGCTATGTCCTGGGAACCTGGCTCTTCCACAAGTATGACAAAGTCAGGGCTTCTTGCAGTAGCCATATACACCTACCACTCACAGTTACTCCAACACCCAAGGAAGAAAACCCCTCGCTGCTGCTCTCGGTGCAGCCATGACTCATCCTTCAGAGAAAGGACAATTCAGAGCATGTCAGTAAAGCCAGTGGCAAATTACTCTCTCATGGCTCTGAGCACACATACTTTGGTCCACAGCTTTGGCAACTCTGAACAGTTTGGGAAATATATCACTCCACAGCAACCTCCCCCACAGCTTATTTATATACCAAGCATGCTTAATAAGGAGGCTGTTAATGAGGCCATGGTTATAGAGCACTCCTGGTTTTTCAAGCAATCAGGCTGCATTATAGTGTTGATCATTAATTATTAGGGGGGGTGGGGAGGCCTGCTCTGGCCAATTCCTTTTTCAGAAGCACCACAGCAACTCTCAGACTGCTGCACAAAAGTTACAGGATCCCAACACAGGGGATGTCCTGACCTACAGTCATAACCACAGGGGTGCTACTCTACATTTGAACCTACATCTAGTGTACAGCAGCATATGATGTTCAAGTGAAGCTCAGTGAGCTCTCCTTGAAAAATACTTCCTATTCAATATCTTGAGAAATTTATCCACCACTTTTTACCATCCTTGATGCTGCCTTCAATATCTCCTTGATTTCAGAGATTTATATTGGAATTTCCCAAGCTCTAGGGTGCAAACATACAGACATGGTCTCTACAGTCTCAGCCAAGAGGTCTTTACTCCACTTTACTCCACACATTCCAGTGCTCTCCCATCCAAACAAATGTGCCACTTTCACTTGTTCCCAGCCCACACAGGTGCAGTGCAGGAAAGTCCCTGGTAACAAAAAAAATTACATCATTTTCTTTTTCCCCAAACTTTCCAGGGGGAATCACTGCAGAGCACAGCAAACTTTTGGCACACCCAAGACATTGATGAGTGGTCAGTCCAGCAAGGACATGTGACTGATGATCAAGCTCAAGCTCACCTCTGGCCAACCCTGACACAGATGGAAACCACTGACTCAAACCCAGGTTCCCTGACTGTTTTCCCCACCCATCCAGGGAACCCATGATACACATCTCAAGCTTCCCACCCTGTTTTCCAAGCTAAGCTGGTCTCCTGCTGGCTACTTTCAACAGAAAAAAAAAATAATCTTTAGCAAAAGTCTCAATATCTTTGCAACTGAAGTAAAATTTCAGATCTCAGAAGAGGACCCTGAGACTTGATAAATCTCAATGGGACATCATTGCTGTCCAACCCCATGCAGTGCTGCTCAGGTCAATATCATTCCCTCACACCACCTTTTCCAAAGACTGGGGAGAAGAACTGAAAATAAAAAAATCAAAAATCAAAAAGAGCAAAAGAACAGACAGGTCTTTTGTCTCTGAGCTTCCTGTCAGTGTGCAGCCAGATGCAGACTTTACAGGGAAGGATTTATACAACTGCTTCACCAAACCAGGCTCAGATGTTTTTTCCAAACTTAGGTAAGACTCTTTTAACTCATGGAAGGAAAGAGGTCGACTTGAATTTTACCTATAAACAAGCTACAGTCCCTGGGTAAGGACTCATAGAAACTTAACACAGGACTGCCCAGAACACAGGCAAACTCATCAGTAAGTCAGGTAAAATGGGAGCTCACACCCCTGTTTCTTATGGAGTCTTACTGGCAAAATAACTACTACTCACTGTGTGTTGTCAGCTTGGAGGGGTCTCTTTCCTCCCAGAGACAGCAGAACAATTGCCTCATGCCCTGCCCATACACAAGTGTCAGCAGAGACAAATCTGAACTGAAATGTAATGAATCTGGCTAATTCATTATGTGAAAGACTTGTGTGTTTCAGTTTTGTTTCATCTTGAGTTGCCTGGTTTTTTTTTTCCTTCCAAGCCAAGCACACCAGATGGCCAATACCATTCTCATTGCTAGGTACTAATCAGCCACTTCCATATGATATTTGCCATGAAGAATTAATACAATTAGGTCAGGATGTAAAGACATCACATTATTCATGGCAATAAGCCCAGATTTACTTTTTATTCCTCCTGCAACTGCCTGCAGCCGGGCTGAGGTCAGAATCCAGGTCGCTTCTCCCCGCAGTGAGCAGAGCTGCTGGGTCTCACTGCACAGCACTTCTGCAGCTGCAACCCTTGTTTCCCTTCCATAACAAATAGACTCCAATTCAGCCTCAAAAGGAAACCTTTGCTAAGAGATGTCCCAAGCTTAACAAAAAGGTGATGCCCTTGTAATATCTCTCACCTTTATTTTACAAGTTTTCTTTCCCCTTTTTCAGTCGCTACAAAGGATGCAATAGGAATGGAGAGTGGGTGAAAAGCTCTGCACAGTCTTCAGCTGGCCAAGTCCTCAGAGCCAGGAGCTCACAAGAGCACAGGAGGGAGGTCTACTGGCCATACACTTACCCACCCCATCATGGTGCTCCTCCCTGACTGCTCACCCAGAAATGAATAAATACGTCAGCTATATATCCCTGTCTCATTTTTTATGTTTATTTTTTAATAATTGTGGGGACTTTCCTCCATTTATTTTTTTTTTGTACCTAAATAGCAAATAGAAACTTTTTTCCTGCAGCAGAGGTTAGCCCTTGGGCAGGACCCAAGTTTGTCTGGGAAGTACAGTTTCTTTCTGTTACCTTCTCAGGGCACATTCCCAATTCTCATCCACAGTGAGCTGGGTTTATTTTAAGGATCCTTTTTCTCAAAGTTTAAAACTGTGAGCAAGGGTGGGATTGTTCAGTGATATGTGGGACATCAAGCCTTGATGCTTCACTCTGATAAAAAGTTGTATGAGACACAACGTGGCCAAGTTGATTGGGGTTTTTTCTTTGCCATAGGTTCCCTGCCCCCACCAAAAGGTCAAGCCAAAAAAATCAAAACTATTCCCTGTGCAGTGAGCAGGGAGGCAAAGGTGGAAAGCTCTCAAACTGCAGAGAAGGAGGAAAGTCAACCTGGGACCTGGTTCCAGGCAACTGAAGGTCCAGAACAATTGGCGGGTCTGCACAGGGCTGCTGTGCCATCCCCAGAGCTGATTTCCAAGCCAGATTCTGCTGTCTGGCACTGTGGCCAACATCCCAGCAGGCCTGCCCGCCAGGCAAAGCCTCTCCTGCAACCCAGGCCATGGCTCAGCTCTGCTTCCTCCGGCTACTTGCAATTCAAGACATCTGTGTTTACTCCGTGACCCATAACAGAGGGTTGTTTTCCCTGGAAGGACTCCATCACTGCCTCTCTCCTGGTGCCTACCATGTGTCCATTTAATTTTTTTCTCTCTATTTTTTTTTCTTTCTCAAGGAAGGTCTGCATGCTGCTATTTTCAGCACCCTCCACATGCTAGAGGCAATTCATGCTTTGGGACACATGGTAAGGACTGCAGAAGTATTTCCTGTTGGTCCAAGGAGAGGCTTCTCTAGCAAAAAAAATACAAAACATAATAGTGCTCCAAGGCCCCCATTCCCCTGTACAGCACAGCACATAAGGCACATAGAGTGCTCAAAAATATTTCCTTTTGACACCACAGAAAGTGAAAACCCTACAGAGCCAGAAAACTTAATAAGTCAGTTGGCCAATCTACTGTAACACCATTTACAAGGCAAAATATACTTCTTGTTACTACACAAGGGGTATACGACCTTCCTGCCCGATCCCTAGATGGAGCAGATGAGCCAAAATTCACCAGACATGAACCTAAACCCCAAACCTGTTTCTAAACAGTCAGCTGAGCCACAGCCTTCATAGCTGGTCCCATCTCCCATTGCCATGCAATGTGAGGAAGCCACAGTCCCTCTCAGGACTACCAGCCCTCACTCCTGCTGCTGAACACCCTTTCATTTTTCTCCTGTGTGACAGCAGGATGACCGAGTTGTCATCTCATCACCTCCCGGTGGCAAGACACTCAGGGACACTAATTCACTGAGCAGGACCAACCTCCTGAACTAATGTCCTTCACATCCATGTAAATCCTTTCTCATGCTCTCCCATTTCACTTTGTGACCCCCAGGGGAAAAAAAAAAAAAAAAAAAAAAAAAAAAAAAGAAAAAAAATCAACATTTTCATTATTATTAATACCATTATTGTGAAGTAGGGAAAATTAGAAGGCACAAGTAGCAATGGGGGCTGAGCAGCACAATTAGGTGGATGGGAAGAGGCAGAAGGAAAGGGGGTTTGCAGGGAGCCTGCAGAGCAGCTCAGGAAGGGCAGTGCTGGATCCTAATAGCCCCTTCCCACATGGAATTTTATTCCATTCCTACAGGCCTCAATTTCCTTTTGCCCAGCACTAAGATCTCCGTCCTGACAGCTCTTGGCTGGGAGCAGAGCCCATTGAGGCTGCACAGGGCCAAACCCCAAAGCAGCACGTGTGCTCCCAGGGGAGCAGGGAGGGGGTCAGCCCAGGAGAGCACGGGGGTGTGGGGCAGAAGAGGCTTTGAAGGCTGACTGCCCCAGGTGCTAGCGTGTGACTGCAGACATTCCTGCAGAGCAGGAGCAAGAGATTTGTTACCTGGAGAGGGTTGATGCTTGACGAGTGATGTCTTCATCCAGCTGTCCAAGAGTGGGTTATTCTGCCTGCAGGCAGCTTCTGCTTCATCAAGGCCAAGAGCCCACATGCAAGACTTTTTAAGGTCCTTAAGACATCTGTGAAAGAGGGAGAGGGCAGGGACTCAGCTCCCTGCAGAGCTGGTCCCCAGCCCCTGTGCCCACTCAGGCCTGACTGCACACTGCCACTGCTGA
>JAOEGS010007391.1:0-28751 GCA_025447755.1 Corythornis vintsioides | reverse complement strand
TTTTAATGTTTCCATAGACTTAGCCTCTGACACAGACTTGGGTAGCTTTACTTTTCTTCTTGGAAAGCAGTTTTCTGAAAAAAAATGCCAAAAGAAACCACAAAACCCTAAAGCACCCACAAAAATAACTACCAGATCTCAAAATTGCTCCTCAGCATGGAATACAAACACATGTAGAACACGACTTGCAGATATTCTGCTAATTACCTACAGTCAAAAGCCTCATTCCTTACACAACAACCTTCAATAAAAAGAAATTAATTATTTGGAGTGTGGAAACTGTTTTGCATGCAGAACTAAAATCACCTACACATATGTAAAAAAAATTAATATTTAGGATGAACGAAGCATATCATTCCACCTCAGTCTAATTCATCACACCTCACCTGCTTGCCAACATTTTTTATTGCCAGCTGTTCAGGTGTCATCTTATCTTCTTCTTCAACAGCCTGTGAAAGAAACACAGAAAAGGTCAGTGTTTCAGATTTCATTTACTTTTTCCCCATGTCACAAAACTCCCAAAAATATAATTTTCTTAAAAAAAAAAATAAAATCAAACAGAAATACATTTCAGAAAGTCAAAAGGCAGGGAAGGGTACTTCAGCTTTTCAGCAAATGTGGTTTTAATTACTAAGAGTTAGTGCAAAAGATCAAGGCAAATACACATGATTGGTTTTACTGTCAAATATTCATAAAACTGCTTTTAAATTAAAAAAAAAAAAAAATCTTAAATGAGCCGTATCAATAGTTAAAGATAGTTGAAGACAGTGAAACTAGTAAACTAGAACAAAAAATAACATTACCTACATTGTTTTAACTACTGGATGTTTGATCTCAAGAAATTATTATACTGTTTAAAGTCACTTATTTTCATACATTTTTATAATGTTCTGCTGCCTTCTAATGGTGTCTTTATAAAGAAAATCCACTAACTTAAATATTATATTCACTAGTTAGTAACTTAAAAAAATAGCACTCATTGAGAATGACTGACACACTACTCACAGTGCTTCTTGAGATCTAGTATTTACAAAAAAATATTTAACACTGGCACACTGAGAAAACAGTACAAATAACTGTGATTCCTCTATTACACTACCAACAATAATTTATTTGTCTAAAAAGAAAATTTAATCGGGCTCTAGAATATGTTCTAAATACTTCCTATCTACTGGAATGATACTGATAAATACCTTTATTCTGCTATATTGGTCAAGCAATCCTTGACTGAAGGAGTAAAGAATATGATCAACTGATTATTTTGATCTATAGGAATCTTACATACTTTTCACTAAGTACAAATACAAAATTGATGCAATTGTTCACATTGCAAAGAAATGTGTAATTAAATGCTTTGCTACTTTAGGACAAAAAGTCGTGTGACAAAGCCTGAAATGCTAACAGGCAGCTTCACACAAAAATGAGATGTTTAGTAAGTAACAGTCTCCACAAGGCCATGAAAGCCACACTCCTGCCTACTTTAAACAAATCCCAAGACACTCTTTGCTGAGAGGAGAAGGGTCCAAAACAATTCCTGCAACAATTGCTTTGTTCCTATAGCCTAGTCTTTTACAAGTTATTCTAAATAAAGCTTGTCATCCTTAATTTCTTACTTCTGAAATTAAGTAATATATTTTTTTCATTTCATAAACACAACTGCATCATCACAGGTTAGGAATACCTTGTTATAATTCTTAGCTAATTCTAACATCTCCTTCACTACTGTTTCATTGAGTTTGCAATGTTCACTGTAGTCCTGAAGTGTCAAACCTTCCATCCAACTCTTCTTATGCAAATTTAGCAACATCTGCAAAACAAAACCTCTTTAGAGCATTCACTGTAAAATAAATTCATAACTTTATGAAGATCTCTTAGACAGAAAACCAACTTATAATAGTAAGATGTAATAAAAATATTTTTGATGTTACAGTGTTTAAATTCAGGGAACACAGTACCAACTATTCTGCTAGAACAGACAATAGATTTTTAAATAAGTTTTTAACAATCAAATTGCTTGAACCCTAAATATGACAAAGAGGTGTGAAATCCAGGATTACATTTACTTTGACAGGGACACTAAGGTTTTTTCTTTTGTAATTTTTAGTTTTTTTCTATAGGTTAAGAATGCACAACTGCATTATAGAGGAGCTAACAGAAAGGTGACTGTTTTATCTGCCAAATAAGGAATGGTTGAAGCTTCTGGCTTCTCATGAAGTTGAAAAAGGTTTTAATGCTTGCATTAAATGTATGAAGTAGTTATTTAGCTTTCACTGATTATACTGAATTGGATGCAAACAGCTGCCATGGTTGTGATGAGGTGAACTTCAAAAGGCAACCAAAGCATGACTTGTGTGCATTTGTCCTCCTACAAAGTAAACAGCCCTAAGAAGAAAATGATAGTGTGATGCAGAGTTCTGATGGTGGCAAACACAGAGATGACTAGAAATACCCAAAGTGTTGTATTTGACCGATGTCATGCTTGAAAGAGTGAAGGAATGGCTACAAAGGCTATTTACTGATTGTAAGACCATATTTTGTGGACCTTCTGCACGTTTAAGGACTGCAGGCAGAACTCTTTCAGCAAACAATTTCAGTTTGCTTTCATTTTGTGAACAATTACTACAGATATTTTTGCAAACCCGCAAGCCCTGTAATTGCTGAATCAAAGTGGCTGCCTCATCTATGTACAGCTTCAAAGGAAATCTGGCGTCGGAACATATGAACTGTGCTAAGGGTTTGTGTCACAATTTGTATCATCAAGATCTTCGCTTCTGTCAGGAGGATTTGCAGGCAAACTGCATACGGACACTTTAACTAGGCTATCTGGATTTTAAAATTATGCTTTGGTGTGATGGGCTCATCATCCACTTCATGAAGTGTGCACTCTTCTAACTACAGATGGAGATAACAGATCACCACCACCACGAGGTGGGTTTGAGATATCTATGAACCTGCCTTATGAAAGATATGTGGAGATAGCTGCTGCCTCGCAGATTTAAAATTCCCTAAATCACTCAAGATTATTCCACTAGCAAAGGTAGTAATTCACATTTGCAAGGCCATTAAAGAAAATACAAACTTGGAACTTCAAAAAAGACTGGACTTGCCACATTTGTATTTGAATGGAAACAATAACCTCTGGAAGCTCCGCAAACTGAAAAGAGTTGGTTTTTGTGAATCACTTGCTCTTTTCACTAAGAGTGAGGTCTTGTAAGTCCAATACCATCCTAAAAAGGGTTATGCATTTCATAAATTCTTGTGAACTCCCTGATGTGAATGCATTGTTCCATTGTTCAAAACTGGAGTGTTTTATAACTTTGAGGGCTAAAAGTGAAATGAGAAAACTCTTCTGACCATTTAATCATAAGTCCAACTCTGAGGCCAATTTATAACCCAATTTATAACAAGGTCATGAACATACTCAGGCACAACTCAGGACAGATTTTTATTTTTGAGAATTAACTTCTGTGGATGATAAACTGTTTTTCCTGTTTGAGATCATGAAGATAAAATCTACTTGACAGTGAGGAAGTTTGACACAATGAGCTATGTTTAGGGGTCTGGAGCAGCTCTCTTAGGAGGAATTCCAGCCTGAGAAAAGCTAAGACAACTAGTATGTCTTTCAGCTTCATCATCACTGAAAACTTGAACAGGTTTGTGTAAGGTTTCAAGTGCAGACAACAGCATCAGGACCTTCCATAAATCATGAGGACAAACATGTTGTCAAACTCTTTGTATGAATATTAGAATGTGGTTTTGGAGGGTTTTATCACCATGACTATACATGTAAGTGCTCTCTGGAAGAGAAGTCATCTGTGCCAGGAGTAAAACAACTCATGAAAGCATCTGCAGCTGAAATCAGAATATTGCCACAAGTCTTAAACAGTCTGTATAGTGTTTTTTATTCTCTGAATAAAAGCTATTACAATTACCTTCTGTTCTAGTTCATTCTTCCTGTAGTTGATGGTGATGGAATAGTAATGTCTGTTTAGTCCATGAATTAGTGCCTGTAAAATTCAGGGGACAATTTGCATAAAAATTACCCATCATTAAAATGAAGAAATATTAGAAGAGTTCATTTAAATCTTCAAGCATCACTTAAAATATAAAGCACAAAGAAACATACACAGTGACTGTAAGTAGGTATCAAATAGATATACCTCTTCCTATTTCTCTTTCAGTGTTTGTTAACTGACAGTTATATGTTCTATTTCTAAGCCACAGATTTTTTTCACACAGTAACAACTATTACAGGAAAAAGTGGTAACTGCCTGCAAACATTTGACCGATACATATGCACAAACATATTTCTCTCCAATCCTTCCTCTCTCAGTAAGCTTGGTTATCACTTTATTAAAATATAAGGCTCTATCTGTTACAAACAAAGGAATGTTGGCTATCTATTTATCTATATCACTGCCAACATTCCCAAGTTCATTCTCTAAGGTACAATACAAATGCAGAGTAGCTGAAGCAGTGATTAAACACATCAGGTACTGGTTAGATCATACGCATCAAAATAACCTTGGATATTAAAGCTAATTGTCTTTAACTTAAAATGACAAGCAATCTTTTATTAAAATTATGCTCTTTGAAAATGTGTCCTTAAACTTGTATGTCAAAATGTGATCAATCTGATACTAGATTAAGTGACACCTATATACATGTGTCTTCTGTTTGGCTCACATGCAATACATTAGTTTGGTGGTTTTTTTTTTTACATGACTTAAAAGTGAGGTGGATTAATATTTGGGGGTGAGGGAGATGAACAAAATTCTATGATAAATCCTCATCTCAACTAAAATTGTCTATTTTTCAAATAAAATGTTACATATCAAGTATACATTTATAAATGAGATAGGATACATCATACATAAAATATGCAGAATTAGTGGTAAATATTTCTTATGTTTCAATCATTCCACCTATTTATGTTTAAATATATTCTTTAGAGATCTATAGAATGCATGTGTATTTGCATCTTACGCAACTTAATATTTCAGCAGTCCAAAATTATCTGTATGAAAAGCTGAAAAAAAAATCATCACATACATTTTAAACAGATCTCTTTCAAAAACATACAAAGATATGGAACTACTTGAATGGTGTTCTCTGTGTGTGTGACTTATGAGAACCAGCAGTTACAGATAACCATTGCTTGTGCCAGTTAGTACAATTAACATAGTAAAATACTATTATCCATAATTTATGGTTGAAATTATTAACAATTATTAGTTTCCACTATCATTTTCTTATCCCGCTCAAAAGCACTGCATATGAGGATTCAGGTTTTGTGTTTACACTCAGTTGTAGGTATTTAGGGTGTTTTCTAAAGCTCCCAAAACTTGACAAACACTTCTGCCTTCCACTCTTCTTCCCTCTCCTCTTCTGAAATCACTCTTTTAAAGAGTGGACAAATGCAGAAGGCAAAGGACTGTTTCACTTCAAACCTGAACAGTACTTGGGACTTAGCTACTGCAACAGGTTAAATTAAAGCCCAAAAAATACTTTAAATTAAAGCTGCTTCTTCACATATTTTGTTTCAAATGGAATCCATCATTCAAACAAGCCTTACAAATTAGATGCACAAAGAAAAAACTAAAAAGCTGTTGATAAGGAAACACAGGAAAAAATAATTTTAAAAAAGAGTGAAATCAATCCATGTACTATTGTTATTCCTGAGAGTTTAAGGAATGTCTTAAAATCCTTACTTCTAGCCCAGATGAAATCAGTATTAAGTTTTCTGCTGAATTGAACTAGGTCAGAATTTTATTCATCATCATAGAATAAAAGCAAACCAACACTACAGGAGCTCCAGCAGTTTTCCAAAGTGGTTAATTTTAAACTATGATTTTTTGCTTTACAGTAACATTTACAAGAGCTCACTGCCGACTTGCAGAAAACCAACACAAAAAAATAGCCACTCTAACAACAGAAACCCAAAACTCCCATGGCCAGAATATGCCAAGTTGTAGTGACAGTGATCTTAAAATAATGAAGTTGAACAATACTACAGGGGTTTACAGGGGAGGGTCACTATACATAGTCCAGAAAAGCCCAGTTAGAAAAGGCCTGAAATATGCAAGCATGGGCTTGCCCATATCCGATCAAGAGTATTAGCTGCTTATTTCATACTCAATATAGTCAGAAGTATTTACCAATAAAAAAAGCCATATATAAATCAAAAGTAAAACACAACAACCTCCAGACATTGTTTAATTGTCTTGTTTTGGCTAGCATTATAAATAGTAAAGGGTTTCAATGGATTAGTAATAGAAAACAACTGATCTTTTGAAAGATAGGGGTATGTTGATCTAAACTCCCAAAGGATGGCTTTCTTATAGAGGAAGTTTAACCCTTATTTCAGTTCTGCTATGACTAGCATACAGTAATTTTCTTGGTTGTTTATCTAGCAAATATTACTTTTATTGTTCAAGTAATGGCTCAAAGGAGCAGGAATTAAGCTTCAGGGATGCAAGCACATATGCCTTTTAGAATGCACACTAAGGGAAAAAAGTTTTCTGTAGAGAAAAAAAATGGAAAAACACTGAGGCAGAAGAATGACACAGATAAAAGCATTAATCACTCCAGGGGATACTTGTTTCAGGACAGAAGCTATTTCTCAAAATAAAGGCTTGCTTCATTGAAGACCAACATTTTTGTCTTGCTAGTGAAAGTCAACTTCAGAAATCAAACCCTGAATAGCTAAATTTCATAAAAGCTTGCAAGGAAATAGAAGGTAACATATTTGAAAGAAACATTACAGTTTAAACCAATCCCACAAACATCTAATTTATCCATTTATCTCCCACTCCTCCATATTTTTTTTTAGCAAATTTTGTCTTTATGTAAAAAGCAGAGATTAAGACAATACAAAGTTAAATGTAGATTACAATATTCAGCAATAACCTATATAAGCATACAGTAGAAAGATTATTAATGAATAGGGATGTTTTCCCATAATCTGGTGGAGAATTATTTTTCTTTAGGAAAGCTGAGATGTTAACAAGAAGCATTTTTTAAATTTCAGTACTGAAAACAATACTTTCTTGCATCATATATGACATGACATCAATTGTTGCTTTCAGAAGTCTGCATTTCCATAAATTTGTACTTAAAGCTTTGCAGTAAATACACATGTATTCATACTTAGCTAACTTAGAGTTCAATTTTAATCCCTTTACATAAGTAACTCCATTGACAAATCACATCATTTATAAATGCACATCAAGATTCTATAGAGAACCATAAACAATTTGTAGCTTTTTTAGGTTTTTTAGCTTTTTTAACTGTTTTTAGGTACCTTCCCCCAAAACTGATGAACAAATCTTGTCATTTACAGGACTACCAATACTGGGTTTACCTGGATAGATGGCTTGTTTAAGTGACCCAGATTTGAAGTTGTTTGTCTTGGTTCATGTCCCAAGACCATCATATTAGCATTGATCAATCTGAAGGCATCAATAACAACCTGCAAAAACAAGATGTCAAGTCAATTCTTTTTAGAAAATGCAACTAATAGTGCCAAGCAACAGTGGACAAGGCACAATCAACTCTCATCTGTTTTTGGCCTTTATCCAGAAAATCATTTAATTATAATATTAATAAAAAAGAGCCTCCTGCTGGCTATGCTATCAGCTCGCTACACTAACTTGTATTGTAAGGTGACACCAATTATTACCTTTTCCATGGAGCTGTAAGTTTTGTATGTATGATATCATCAGATAACATTGAATTTTTGTGTACACTTACTCTAAGCTTCAAAGGTATGCATATGTTTGTCACCTAAATCTTACCCAATCAAAATGAATGACAGAGAGACTAAAACTGAAAGTGAGCACAAGCTAAGGGACCAAGTCTAAAGCCCAGTCCTGTCACATCAATTATACTACCACAATACTTGAAATGACAACAAAATTATAGCCAGCAAGGAACTTGCCCCATGTATTCCCTTCTAGTCAGATGCTTTTTGCTTCTTGTGACTACGAAAGGGTCTATAAACTGCCTGATGGATTAAAAAGTCCTTGTCAGTGTCATGCTCAGGAGTAAAAAATAGAGTAAGAGAAAAACAAGGTCATTTATGATTTAAAGGTACATGGTAGAGACTATTCAGCGCTATTTCACTGCAAATAAAGTAAAACCATAACTGGTTTTTATTCGGTCCTGTGCTGAATTTGTCTATGAAAATCTTTGGAAATAGGATTTCATGGCCCCATAAAATAAAGCCCACACTCCTACCCAATGCTTCTGTGAAGCGAACCAGGACTAAGAACGTACCAACACCACACTCAAAGCCACTGGTACCGGGTGCTTGGCATTGCAGATGGATCACTGCAGCAAGACCAGGCTTCTCATTTAGAGCCCAATCTCTTAGCAAGCAGTGCATGTACAGCCCTGCATGGCCACAGAAATAGCATCAGGCACACTTTGCAGACATCTTGTCTGCATATGTTTGAAGAGTTATTCTAGTTCATTAAATAGTTTAAATCTCCTTTACTCTCTTTGTCTCCATACTATGGGCTGGACAACTGATACATTATATGGCTGGTTTGATATTTTGAGGAATTAGACCTGAACCATATTTTTATGAACCCAACCCCTGTCACAAAATCTGCAGTGAAACCAACACTGAGTCTTCTGACTTGCTCTAGAATTTTCCTCTCCACTTACACAAATATTAACTACATACATATGCAATTTAATAAGACTACAATATAAATATTGAGTTGATTCATGTGGAAACAAAATTAATTGGCAAGTATTTATAACAAAAATATAACCAATTTTCAAAGTGTAAACTGAAAAAGCCTACTAACTTATCACCTGCAATTTACTTTTGAGACCCAACTACATCAGTCATGTCGGGTGACTCTGGCACTAAGGGCTATGGCCTGGACTCTCAGATGACTGGTTGATCCTCCTGCAAATGTCATGTCTCAAAATTGCATGCAAAAAGTGTACCAAAAAAAAAAAGTTCTTTATGAAAATTATTAGATTGTGAGCCAATTAAAGTGAGTTAACTGTGACATTTTTTCTAAACAATAATGAAAACGAAAAAAACCAAGACAATCAAGATTTAATATGCAGCAGAAGCATTCCATCAGATACTAATGCTACAAAAAGCAACAATTAAATCTGAGAAGATTTTTAATGACCTGAAACAGTAATATATCTACACATTCTTTGTGGTTAGTATATAAAATAACTGTTTTTTTTCTCTTTCTATTGCTATGAGATTTTTCTGTCTCTCAAAACACTTGTGACAACTTATGTATGTATCTTGTGTTCCATTTTAAACAGATGCTCTACTTTATGAACACCTGGAAATGTTAAACCATAACAGACAATATAAACTGAAGAGTAAAGCAAAATAAAGCAAAGTAAAAAATTTCCACACCACAGGTTCTCCAGATTTTAGCTAGATAAGAAAAACCCAAGCAAATTAAAATTCACCTGGAAGAGCAAGAACCAGGAACTGGGCAGCAATCACTATAATTGTAAAGGAGCTGCTTTCAGCTTGCTAACAGCTACGCTTCCAGATTTGAGTTTCACTGAGAACTTCACTAGAGAACATTGAGTTTGTCCAAGAACAAATGTCATTATCCAGCATGGATTTTCTGGGACTTGAGTAATGAAAAAAAACCAAAAAAAAACCCAAAAAAAACAAAAAGAAAATCCAAAACGAAGAACTGATGAAATTTGGTTTTGGTAACAAATCCAACATTTTGGTTGGTGTCGTCAAGGTTATGTTTGGATAAATTTCACAATAAAATTTGAGAGCTAGCTGCTAAAATATATTTTTGTTTATATTGAATATTATTCTAGTATACATTAATGCTGACCAGAAGTAGTTGTGGTTATGTTTCAGGTACTACCTGTGTGGGAAAGAACTTCCTCCTCTACCTGTCCTCCTGAAGGAGCAAAATGCAAGCATTTTCTAAACAGAACAAATATCAATCTCACAGAAAACAATATGAAATATTAAAGCTTCAAATTTAAGCTTTAAAAGGGGATAAAATGTCAATTTTTCAATCTCAGAGGAGTATAAGAAGTACACGTGTGAATTATATTTCTCCTCTCAGTTGCACTGTGACGACCAATGGTAGCTAAATACTTTAAGTACACTAAGATTAAAGGAATTTGCTGCTATCACTATAGCAACCATCTTAAAGAAACTAACATGCTCAACAACCTGGAGGCTAAATTTAGACCTAATACGCAATAAAAAACTAAATACAACAATAAATCCTACATATTCATTTCTATACAATGCAATTGTTTGGGGTTTTTTTCCCCACAGTGAGCACAAATCAGTCCCTCCTTTAGATGATTATGGGAAAATAGACTCATTAATGTCCAGTGTACTAATGAGCAATGGGTGAAGCAGGTGTTAATTATGCCACAGTAAGATTCAAGAAAAAAACCCCGGTGAGCACTTGGAGGTGTGTGTGAGCTGAAGTCTCCTCTCTCTGTTTGTGGATTTCCTCTCTGTGTTTGTGGATTTTGAAGTACAGCATGATGCAATCCATCGACAGCAACATGGTCACTCAGTATTCTACAATGGAAACTTTAGACACAGTATTTTGAACACAGAACCCCTAAGGATTAATTAAGTGCAGCACAAACCCCTACTTAGTTTTAGATTTGTGTTGGCAGAAGTCAGTATTGCTCACCCAAAAATGTTCAGCTTTCATTGTACCCAAATTACCTAATGCAGCATGCACTGTTTTAGCAAAAGCTGTGGTTCCCAAGCTTCATGCTAAATTCCCTTTCCATAAAGATATAAAGTTAAACAAAAGTCTACAGCATTGGGTTATTTTTTTCCAGAAATATGATGGGAGAATTTTTTTTAAACACACTTCCATACTGCAACTCTTTCAGCACTCTGACCATTTAATTTTTCCTAGTATAAGTGTCTTCAGACTTTTCAGAGGTCATTTCAACAGCAGACAGCTTATAACAAAACCATTAGCAGTTTGGCTAGCTTAAGGAAACCTCTTACTTTCCTTTTTTGTTTATTATCACTGCATGAATCTGCAGCATATGAGAGTTTATAATTTCTCAGGCTTGTTAAATTCATGTTAAAGGTCTGTTTTCTTGTTGAATAAATTTTGTTCATATAATGCTGCCTATTTCATATACTGAGTCTTTAATAGCACCTTTGGTCTATGCGCAACTCACAGATCAAAACAGAGGACTAAAATAGGGGTTGATGATGCTATTTACATGTGTGATTCCTGCTGTCTTCTTGTTAGTAGCTTTAATATAATAGAAGACCTTGTCTGTTTTGTAATTAACACATCTTTACTGGAGAGATATTTGGAAGTGATTGCTGTGAATATACTGGTTAGTAAAATAAACACAATCACACACCACTTTCTGTTATCAGACAAATTTGTGAATTGTACACATTATACTCCAGATCAACAAACTGTGATATAACAGCCAAGTAGAAGACACATTTATATAACCCTTTATTTTTCTGAAAATATGTATTCAATCTGACCTTGCAAATATAATTAGCTTGTGGGATGTGTGGATTTCAGTACCATGGATGCTTTACTAATTGCAGCTCTTGGAAATAGATACTAAATATTTGGAAGCTGCCAATACAAAATAAAAACTGCATCTTTTTGTACATCTGTCTTAGCTTCAAAAAGCATAATAATAAAAAAAACAATAACTATACAGCATTTTTTAAGCACTTCCCCAGAGTCAATAACCCACAGTAGAACCATCAGAATGTATTTTTAGAAATTAAATTTGCAATTATTTTCACTGTACTTAATCAATTTGAGGATAGCTATAATTAATATGATTCACAGTTATTCACAATCTAAGACAAGTGCTGGACTCCTCAATTGCTAACTAGATAAAAATCTGGCTTTTTATAGTGTGCACATAGTTATTAAAAATAATGGCTTGATTAAAATTTAGGATGCTTAATACCAGGCTTATTTTAGCTTCTTCTGAGAGTGTGAATGCCTTATGTATATTATCACTTTTTCCAAAACAGTCTTCATAACTTTGGGGGGTGTTTTTTACATTAAAAAAAAAAATAAAAAAAAGGTAACTGAAAGAGTACTTTACACACTTCATTCTTAAATGCTTCCAATATCAAACCTACCAAGAATATCGATAGAACAGTCCTGTTTTGCAAGGCCCACTATATTTTAATGATAAACTTCAATTACAAACAAGTAAGCCTTGTTAAAAAAAAATCAATATTTTTTTCCAGTGAGGAATCTATGACATATGGTAACTATCTTTAAAAATGTATTGTTCCTTGAAATTCAAATAGTGAGGTATTGTTTATGCCATATGTTTATGAAAACCATACCAGTGCTTACAGAGAACTCTGCAAAAGATCTAATGTGGGTATGCCAGGTGTAGAAAAAGAAGTAATGTCCCATCTAAAATCTCTTTTATCACCTGCAACTGACCTGTTATCAACTGCTTAGTTTGTTTCTAGATTCTTTAAAAATGAAATGGAACATGTGACCGAGAAGTGCAGCTCGGGTTTATGACCATTTCGTTATTTATGCTGCCATGCACTGTTAGACAACTACAAGAACATCTTCTGTCCCCTGTAAGCCCATAACATAAAAAATTCAAAGAAATCTTACTTTTTATGCCATTTCCAATGAAAAGCACTAAGAACTGAAACTGACTCATGCCAAATGCATATCACTGAATTGCTGTGATTGTGAGTTTGAAGTTTGCAACATGGAAATTATTTATAAAAATGTCAATTTTAGCTCTGGAAAATATATTCCTAGGAGGATGTGCATTTTCCTTCTCTATCCTTGGAGAATTGCTTACTTGTGGTCAAATCTGCAGTACAACTTGAATATCCATACTGGGAGGGGAGAGAACTACAGTATAATACATTTATCTTGACAAGTGAGGGCATGCATCCATAACTCTCAAGTAGCAAAGCTGCAAGTATTAAAGCTATATGCCTTAATGAAGATAAATGGACTATTCTACATCTACCACAGCAAAAGAAAATTAAACATTTAATACTTGCACCAAAAAGTCTTCTCTGAACTTTTTTTGTCTTATGGAAGGGCATGAACTGAAGTAACCTATATAAATAGTTTAGTAGGTAAGCATCTATCATTTAAGTGGATCACAGCAAGACCAAAGGATGTCGTATAACAAATTTTATAACATCAGCATTGGTATTAACAGTTTTGGCATTCCATAAAAAAAAAAAAGAAAAAAAAAATTATTCTGAACATGTGCAATTACTATAAAGACATGCCCCTTTTCAAACAAAATGGCAACAGTGCTGGCAGTTTGTACTATATGTCTCAGTGTATGCATTCTGAACCAAAACCACCAAGTGGCCTATACAGTAGTGCTGATTCAATTCAGGACAAAGAACATCAATCCTTACTGGATCAACAATTATCGAGGAGCACAAACACCTACTTTGTTATTCTCCAAATCAGGTTCCTATGGATACTCAAGTTCTTGCCTAGATCAAATAAGCGTCTTTCCATCTCTGATATGCAGGTTATTGCACCAAGTGCTCTATTCAGTCAATGTTAAAAGATACAACAGTAATCTAAGAGCATCTAAATGTACTAGATGATACACAAAATGTACAGAAAAGTACCCTTGAAAGTTCAACCAAAATTCACATTGTAAAGTTATGTCTATTTTTTCTTTTCCCACCTTTAAAATAGAACAATGTTAGCAAGCCCAGTTCTCATAATGAAAGTTGCTCCAGATACAAGATTCTGACATAAATTTGTAATTACCATGTGCTTATTTTCTTTTAAAATATTACCTTCATAATTCAGAATAGACATGTCTCCAAAGCAGTAGTGACAATACAGGCTAATCACTGCTTTATTAGTTATTTTTAATTAATATTTTCAAGCTGTACCCTAATGACTGTTGAATTCACTTGTTTCTAGGGGAGATTTATTAAGGTCAAGGTTATTAAGACAACTACATCAAGTGAGGAGGGAGAGTTGCGTATATAAAGAAAATCCTGTTAGGTGCCTCCAATCTACTTAACATTCTATCAAACTTAATTTTTACTAGCCTACTTTAAATTTCAGATTTCAGGCAGTGCACTGGTATCTCCACAAATCTCATTGTAAGGATTGGTTTTTTTCTGCCCTCTTAAAAAAGTCACCATCTCCTCCAGTCCTGTGGTTAATTCCAACAAACGAGGGAGAAGACCAGGTAGGTTCAAAGGGGAAATGGCTCCCTGATAAAAAGAGTGGAGGTCTGAAAACACATCCTCTTTCAGAAAACTAGTGTAAGGCTTATGTTCAGCTGACGAAATTTCTTGAGGTCAGACAGCAATTCCAGCATTCATAAGAGTAATTGTTAAATCTCCATCTGCTTTTGGTTTCACTCTTTTAGACTATCAAGTAATTATAAAAAAAACCATTCGCATCCATATTTGTCTCAATAAGTTGGGAGGATTTGCCACACAAAAACTGTCTCAGAAAATTTCAGTTGCCTTTCCCCACGTAAGTCATCAATCAAGCTGAGATAGTGTAGACTACAGAAAATTTAACCTAAACTGGAAATCAAAAGTAGCAGAAGAACCAAAACTAGTTAGAAATTGCTAATCTTCTGGTCAGTAATACTTGATTTTTTTAATCAAGTATTAAAAAAACCCTCATGTACAAAACTAATAACACGCAGGTTGTCAACTAGATGCAGCAGTGTCAATGGGAAAAAAATCCAAACCAAAACAGTAAGAGTTTTGGTTGGTTGTGTGTTTTGTTTGTTGTGGGGCTGTGTTGTGGTTGTTTGGGTTTTTTTTAATGGAAAAGGTATCCAGAACAGGTCACTCAACAAATGAAAAAAAGCTCTGTTCAACCATATGATATATAGGTTTTGCAGTGGTATTTTATCCTACACCTACAAAATTCTGTGCATTTTGGAAAATGGACAAAATCCCATGAAGCACAGTAATAAAGACATAATGGAATACTACAATATTCCAGAGTATAGTTTTTGAGCTACCACAGTTTTAAAATAGGCACAGAATGCTTTGTCATACTAAAAGAGAAATTTGAATATTTAAATACACTATTTTTCTTTAACAGCTGAAAAGGGACTTTGCAAAATTCACCCTGCTCAAGATGACCCTTGGCTTTGGACAGACACTATTTTGCTATTGACCTCCAGCAGCAACTCAACTAAGCTTTCTTCCCCTCAGCTCTTCATTTGTACAAGGAGGATAAAACCAGCTTCTTTGTCTCCATATAATAGCTATTTAAGGACAACTAATACATGTTGGTTTGGTTTTTTTTTCCTTTCTTTTAAATATACAGTATATAAACTGTCCCTCTTGGGACTTCTAGGAGCATGAAAAGAACAGGTTTTTTTCACACTTTAAAAATGGGCAGAATAACAAATGATAAAGTTCATCACATTTGTTACTCCATTTAGAATAAAATTCTGAAGATCTCAAATTGACAAAAGAAAGCAATTTACAACTTTCACTGAAAACTGCCTTGAAGAAAATAGTTTGAGACTAAAGCCCACATTCTGGCTACTTCTTAAAGTATCAAGCCTTCCAAATTGAGAAGAGTTTACTTGGACCACAGAACAAGGTTCTTTAGTAATATGTGTGACATGAGACAGTTAGTAATGAACTGGAATGGGGAGCTGCTGACTGTATGCAAGAAAAAAACCCCCAACAAACAGAAACAACAAGCATAATAAAATATTGGAGCAGGTATCCCCACAAGGCTGCTCGTGTGTGTTTTTCATATATGATGCATGAAATTCTGCTGTATGAATAAGATTTTTGATACATGTTCTACTAAACACTCTGCTATTCTACTAACACTACTAACAAAATTCTCAGATGTAAAAAAATGACTTCTGATAATTTTGGATATTCTACCAATACTTATGTCAGCAATTATTAATCAAGAGACAACAATAACCATAAAAAAATCATAAAAACAAGAAATTGTAAACGATCGCTTTTTTTACTATAAAAATTTAAAATTTTTATTTTTAAAACAGTTCAAAAAACACCACTTTTCTCTTACACATATGAGTGCAGCATAGTTAATGCTTGTGTAGTTAGATATGTTACAGTGGGTTTAGTGTAGTTATATTTTCCTTAAGAGGTGTGGAACAGCTGTTAAGGTCCAAAAAAAAAAATATTTTTAATGTTTGGCAAAGGTATGTAGTTCTCTGTGCAGACATTTCAAAATATATATTGGAAATAAATATGAAATGTCAATATTTAGCTTTATTCCAGATCTTTAATTAAATTACTGCTTCTGAGGAATATTCTAAATATGTATTACAGCTTCTACTGCACAGAGTGGAAAACTGGAGGGGGTAAAAGAAAGGTCTATCAGGAAGCACAAGATAAGGCAACAGCTAGCCAGGTTGCTCCACTGGCTGTACTTCAGCATGTTACTTTGACTTTATTCTTGGAAATCAAACGAAAAACAAAACCAAGCCAAGAAATAAAGGCTTTTTCTCTCTGGGTTCTGATAAAACTGACCTTCACTGAGTACACTACTGTAGGTTCATTTTATAGACAGCTGGAACATTATTAGCCTAAAACTGCAATATATGGTACAATAATGAAAAAACATACTGTGTGTGCAAGAATACATGTGTAAAGTAGTAAGATCTATATTTAGATTATATTTATTATTTTATATTGTCCTTCACATTTCGTACTACATTTATGTAATAATGTGCCAATCCTAAAATGGTCATGAAAGCAGTTGGAGTTTCATCCACAGATCTAGATGAGGGGTTTAAGAAGGTATAAAATAACTGGGGTTTTTTAACTGATGAGAATTACATGCAATCTTATCTTTACACTGCAGTTATCTGCCCCTGTCCTACTGGGTGTGTGGAACACGTGTAGCCAGATGAGGACAGCTAAGAAGTTAAACGAGTTTTCGCTTTCCACTAGTGACAGGGCAACCTGCTTTTTAGTGCTTTAGCTAGTCAAGGTGAACCTGAGGCTCCTCATCAGAATTCATTTCAACTTTCCTGACACATGAAAATAACCTCTGCCCCACTTATTCTTCACTAGCACGACCACGACTGCTACACTGACTACAAACCATAGTGATTTCTGTGGGCATGGTCTTGCCCTGAGGCAGGTTTAAAATTAGCTAATGTGTTATTTTGGACTTTGTTTTTAAATACAGCTAAACTCAGTCAAAACACACCATATTAAAATCTTCTATAACCACATGTTCACTATAATTTTTTGCCAGGCAGTCATACTAGTAAAAGGTATAAGGTTTAATAATAGTGGACTCACATTTTTTTCTCACACATGAGGTAAAAAACCCACCAGTACAGTGACTACTACACCAGCAGAACTACCCCTGGAAGCACCATTCCTTTTGCTGGCTGAAAAAGAAGGTAATTCCCTGAAATAGGCTTAGGTTGAGTTGTCTAACATGCAAAGAGGCACTGTATGCCACACTAAGGCAGCTATGTACATGAAGCAGTCAATCCTGACCTAAGAAATCCCCTTGAGCTCCAATGTCTGCTCTTTTCTCAGTTAATCCAAAATCAAAACACATTTTTCATATAAGTGATCTTGACAATGAGGATCATAAAAAAAAGTCATATACATCCCAATCTCTCCTCCCAAATCCAGCAACTGGAAGTGGTATTCATAATTTGGGTGATTCTTTCCATTTCTAAGCTTTTAGGGAAGGCACTTTCTAGATACATGACAGATGTAAACTTTTTTTTTTTACATGAAACCTGAGAATGTAATTTAAACTGACTGTAGCAGCTAGACATATATGAAAATCAAACATTACAAGACTTCCAATGATTTCAAGTACCAGCAGCAATGCTGTAAGAAGAGCTGTAATTGAGAAATGTTTAGATGGACAAAAATTCCAGATATGTTCAAATGGGGCAAAAAAATATTCATATTCAAAATAAATATGCCAAAGATTATTTTCTTGAAGAGAACAAAGACCCTAAAAGATGACAGCTATATCAAACAACAGTGGAGAAAAAGAAAATATTTGTAAAAAAAAAAGGCACTTAGTGAACAAGTGTGGTGTAACAGTAGAGCAACTTACTGTCAGGCTTTTCTCCTCAATGGATTTAATAGCTAGTGAGGTCTAAACTAACTACTAGCATAGTCTTGAAAATTCTATTTTCACAAAATAGAAGGAATTCCATTTCAGCATTTTTACTGGAGTGGGAAAATAATAAAAAGGAAAAAGCTGCAGAAAAAAAAAATCATAAGTAATTAAATACTCTACTGCATCATTTTCCCCCCACAAAACCAACTCTTATTTTCTTCTCGTCTTTATGCAATTTAAAAGGGAGCAACATCAAATCAGATGTGCAATAGCTTACAAACAACCAGAAGCTATTAATTTTTCAATTGTCTGTTACATAAACAAATTTGCTATAAAAATCATAAAGAAAAAAAACCAATTGAAAGTGCAACTGTAACTTCAGATTATTCTATTATGAAATTAAGGGAACCCTTAGTGAAACTGTTTGGTCGCTTTAATATGATCTGTCTGACAGGAAATATGAAACACCAGCTTCTCAGAACACTTACTTTTTAAATATTTATAAATGTACATTAATATAATCCATACAGACTATAAGGCATTTCAATAATTATTCTACAATACAATGGGAGTGCATGCTCAAACAAAACACCTCAGCAGTATTTTAAAGCAGTAAACCACCTAGCCAATTTCTGTACGTTCTGTAGTTTTTCTAATCCACTCTCCCTGTGGTTGAGCAAAATCGAATTGCCTCTCACATTTGCAGACAGCTCTGTGAAGGTGATAATAGAGCTGCTCCCTGCTGTCATGAGGCAGGAAATAGGAAAATGGCATATGGGGCTAGAAAGAAATAAAAAGAGAACTAAACAAGAACAAAAGAGATTTCAACAAAGGACAACTATAACCCAATATGCTTTGCAAGTTAATATCTTTTCATAATCATTTAACATGCTTAATCATTTATCTGCATACTTCTCAAAAACTCAAATGCTTGATACCAAGTCTTCTGTAAAGTTTTATTGCTCAAAACATTTGAATAGAAATGATACTAAAAGCCATTATATGCAACTCCTTAAAATCAATGCTTCCTTAGCTACTCCCATGTTAAGGAGCTGAGCCTATTTCAATCTGTTGGTAATTGATCTTAGCTTTTGTGGCTAAAATGTAATATCTGAAATTATGTATACTTGGATTATTGCAAACATGTCGAGTGACAGCTGAATAGCAAAATATTAAGGAAGAATTATGTTTGGTTAAATGTACTGACCATATCAAATACTTCCAGCCTGTTTAAGGACTACTGATCTAAGATGCAGGAGAAAAACCCCAGACCTTTTCATTTACAATGAGAATTTTTTAATTTTTATTTTTTAATGCAGAATGGGTCTCCAAAAGCACATATTTACAGTGCTCTTACACCACATCTCAATGAAGTATGTTAAAAACCAAACCAAACCAAACAAAAAGTCAAGCCTACTATACCTTTCCTTTTACACTCTGAATGGGATCCACCACCACAGCAACAGCTCTTTCTGATAAGGCTTCAAAGCTCTGCTGAGTATTGATATCTACACCAGACAACCAGCAGCCAAAGCCAGGGTGACTGTGATACCAACCAACTACCATCTCAGGTCTGAAACAAAGAGGACATTGAGATTCTTAAAAATAACAACAAGATGTAACACAAAAAGAAATAGTATTGCATTAGGGCGTAAGTTAGGATGAGCTGTGAAAACATCATCATTAGAAATATTTAAATTACCACAGTATGGTGCAAACAGGGACACGAATAAACGCGACAGAAGAGGGCTATCATTAAGGGATGCACATTAGCAGTGGTAGATCATACTTTCAGTTTTTCACCCTGTTACCACACCTTCTCTGAACCAGTTTTTACCCTTTCAGCACTTGAGTAAATATCTACTCTTTAACTCCTTGGCGTCAAGGGTTGAATTTTCACGGCAGAAAGTCCATTTCAGACATGGACAATGGGAACCAATGGTGGGAAAGGATTAAATATCAATTAAACCAGCAGTAGAACTAGGAACTCAGTCAAAAAGCAATTTGCACTGTTCTGTTCAGCTGCTGAGTCTTTTGCTAACATTAATTTTGAAGTTTTTCCCACAGTAAAAGAATTTGAGCAAGGAGACGACAACTGTTGAGAGGTGGCAGGAGTGAAATAAAAATTCATTTAAATACTAGGGTCTTTTACAAAATTATTTCTCCTTTTTTTAATTAAAAAAAAAAAAAGCTTGTAAGTGATTACTTAAGGTTTTTTTAACTTTAATCAAAAGAAATTTTAAAAATCAATCTTAAGTAGGTACTGTCTAATAACTGTCTATAGTAAATTGAGCAGCATTCTAATCTTCCTGTGCAATAATGAAAGCTGTAGGTCTAACATGAGTGACAATCTTCGAAAAATTGAAATGCATGAGGCAAACTGAATTTGCTACACTACTTACCTGATTCCCGGGCCAATTTTTTTTCTTTTTAAACATTACTACTATATCCTAGATCACTGGTTTTGAGAAAAGCTAACTGTTAATTCCAAACATGCAGGGGATACTTCTTACTGTCAGCCCTCTTTAGGGTGACTTACCTTCCTGTCTGTTTCAGCATGTCCAACATTTTCGCTTGAAATACAGGATCAACTGCCTCCACACTGACACCCTGATGCAGAAGACAGACAAGAAGCGAAGCAGTTGTATATAAAGCAATATTATCTTTTAACTCATTACTGTTCACAAACAACAATTTAAACACCATTCATAAGCATCTGTTTAAAAGGACCACCCTACTTTAGAACTACTTGATAGAACACCCTTTATATGTTGAATACAATTTTATGTGTATTTTCATGTGATTTTTAAAGTGCTGAAAGATTTTTAATTGCTATTTCTGTAATCTCGACAAGGAATAAACATGATTAATTATTAATAGGTATTAATCTTATTAATTAATATTAATATAATAGTCTTTTCCTTCTTCTGCAATCTCTGGCCCGTTTCTCACAAGTTCAACTCTACAGGTTTTATTCAAAATAAATATCACTTACTGGATTTTGCAGATTCTATTTATACACGTGCATAGAATAAACTCAGGACAAAAGAATTGGAAAACTTAATTGATGCCCAGGACAGAATTAAAGGGATCTGTGCTCCTTTTAAGAACAATATTTCATTCAGATTACACCCCAAAAAAATCAAATTTCAATTACACCCATTGACTAATCTCTTTAAAATACCTCTTTATAAAATGAATAGTCTTACTCAAAATTAAAACTTAATGTGAATTTTTTTTTCACATCACCAAAATATCATTTAAGGGACATACCACTACGACCTGACAAAGAGAGCAAGTCTGAATTATACCTATAGCACCATCACAATTAAGGGCATGATACACTTCTAATCAAACCTTTTACATTTTGCATCCTTTCAATTTTAACTTTTTTTTCCACTAAAACCCTTATACCCATTAAATATGTTTGAATTACACCCAATAGTTTATACCTTAAGACTGCATAAAGGAGGTAAAGTAGGAAAAGCTTTTAAAAAATATTAACTGTAAAGAAAAAGACCAAACAAGCAAACAAAATTATCATGGGCAAGCTACAAAGAACTCACCGTTCCCGACTGCGGCATTGCAAAAACATCAATCACTCTCACAGTGTAATCATCAACAAATTCCCCAAGCATCAGACCCATAACTTCCATAGGGACACCAGCACGACCATGCTTCAACATCTGGAAATCAGACCAAAGGACACTGTACATTTAACAGGAGGTTCGAGCTTGATTTGGGATAGTTCTTTCAACTTTCGTTGATCTACAGATAATTTGCAACTTGTAACACTTTGGGGAACTGTGAAACAGCAAAAATTAAGCCAACAAAAGAGAAGTAATTAAAATAAGTTTGAGTGTTCCAAACAATATTTATCTATTTTAAAAATTAATGTGACCAGCACCTAAACTCAGGTCCATAACCTTTGGATAGGTGCCAGGTACTCTATCTCCAGCACTATATACAGATGCAGTACCCACAGAACACTTACTTTCAGCAGTGCAAGAGAAGAGATATAAACCTGTTCTGCTGTATCGACTGCGGGAGCATCTGTTGGTGGCCCCTATGAAAAGAACAAATTATTATTTTCTCTACCATTGCTGTTCTGCAGTTTCTAAACATTTTCTTTTCCAAATTACGACATACAGAAAAAAATGCATACATCATTGTGACTTTGTGTGTTAGATGAAGTTCTTACAAACAACACAAAAAAGCACAGCACACCCAAATGACAAACACTTCTGTACCAGCACCTTCCTTCACTAACCTATTTTGCAACAAGTCACCTAGCCATCATCCCATCTCCTCTCACCCCAAACCAAAACCAATCTAAAGAGCAATCTTAGCAGAATCAGTCAAATAAAGGACCTGGCAAGCATTGCACTAAGTACAAACCTGTTACAAGACATACAGGTTAAGAGTCAGATAAGTTGCCATTAGTCAGCCTTGCCGTACGCTAACCTTCGTCAGCTGTAAAATATGGCCAGTTCTTCAATTAACTCTGTGTTCTTACAGTGGTGTGAATGTAAATGCTGCTGGGCTAGCGTGATTAACTGGCACCAACACAAACAGCAATTTCCCTTTGCTTCAAGCAGCTTTCAGCTAGAGCCGACTCGCAGAGAAAGGCTATGGGAGCACTTTGCAGATGCACCGGTACAGCGAGAGAAAAAAACGGACCTCCGAGCCCTAGGTGGAAAAGCTGTGAACAAAATACTTTGCTCTTTGCCTTATGAGTAGTTATTCAAAAATTAGCATAACTGTCCCAGGTGTGAATGATGGGTTGAACCGGGTTCTGTGTACTGCTGAAAATGGAAAACACAGGAGGCAGCAGTTTAACTGTCCTTTTCTCCAGGAACAAGAGACATCTTGCTCTCATAGCCAGAATTCTCAACCAGCAGACCCCATTACAGGGCATTTGGTACTTTATTACACAATGGTACACAATAAATCTCCACCAAAAGGACAAAAGGTAATGGGAACTGCACTAGGTGATGGGAACTTAGAAGGGTGACAAAGCGAGTACAGTAAAAAGAAGATAATCTACATTGAATAAATTCAGAAGACAAAAAGGTGCCTTTACACAAATGGTTTAGAATTTGATTTTTTATTCCACAGTTTCATGCAAAATTGAAGGGGAAAAAAGGAGAAAAATATTAAGTGAAAAATCAGAATTTACTCCAAGTGAAAAAATTCAGCACAACGTGTTTCCATGATGTCAAACAGAATATGTAGCAATCAACACAAAACATCACCTCCTGAAAATAAGACCAGGAACTTAAACAATCAGCATATTAAATTTGTACAGTAATTGTCCTTTCTGCACATTTTCACTTTCACACAGAAAAACATCATCTAGTCTTTCAAACACTTTAAAGACAGCAAGAAAATTCAAGGTTGTTTTATTCTCCCCTAATGTCAATTAATTCCTTCTCTACAAGCTCCATATCCAACCTTTGTATTTCAAATCCAATCCTTGCATTTTGAAACTCACACACATGCATAGACCCGTGTTAATGACAATGGCTTCCTAATATCTTAAAATCTTTTTCCAACTTTGATACTCCTGATGGTTATCTCTTGATATTTACTTTCACTTATTACTCAGTTAATTCTTTGGTCTTTCCATCAACTATCTTATAGCAGATTTAACTTTTCACCTTCTACATTATTCTTTCTGATGGCTCTTTTTTTAATCAACTCCAGCTCTTCATCGAGTATTTCCCTCATTAGCTATAGCCCAAGTGAGAAGCTCCAGTGCAGACTGGTGCCTCTAACACAATCAAACTCTGTGAGCTCTTCAGAACATTTCACACAGTATTATGCACAGGGCAGGATACTATGTGTTTCTTCCTCCATAAACATCTATGTTTACTTTCTTAACTACTTTATTCTAAATGATCTTTTCACTTAATGTCTTAATGGTTTGGAAAGCATAAAGTCTTGGTATTTTCACTTAATCACTGATAAGAGTAAAACATGGATAAATTGGATTTTAATTTAAAAAGCCTTATGAGTTTGATAACAACCTTTTTCTCCACACATCAAGCTCTCTTCCAGTATTCTACCTGTTCTAGACCAGAGAGGGCCTGAAGTGATGGTAAAAGTACAAACACAGTAACTTTCTGCTTTAGGAAGAACCATAACATCCATGCTGTGACCACCATATATACTCTACATTTGTCCCAGATTAACATTTCCCTGTAGGCAAGCAGCATATTAAACTATTCAATATTTTTAAAAATAAGAAATAGCATTTAAAAAATCTCCCTCAAAGTAGCATAAATAGTTCTGTGATTTCTAGAAGGCCAATGTTGATGTTTAATCAACACTAGCTTCTCAAAAATCAGGAGCTTGATCTGAAATTTATTCCACATACTATGGCTCTTCAATCAGATCTCCTATATGGAATCTCTAATGTCTGTTAAGACAGCAGATCACACTGACACCCTTCCTGCAGCCGAGGCATTCATCTCATCTCTGTCCCCTATGTAGACACCTCTGTTCACAACTTGGAAGTTTAATTATTCTTCGTAACTTTTCCCATTTTATGATCTTTTTTAAATCAATCAGTAGATTCAACGCTTATAGGATGGAGACAGACAAATATCATTACGTTTTGTTAATGCATCAACTGAATTACATTTAAGCAAAGGTAGGAACTAAAGCAGGCTCTTACCCTACTGTACTCATTCCTTATCTTTCCTCCTTTCAGTATTTCAAATGGGGCTTTTGAATGTTTATTTACCTAGGTGATGGTCCAGAAGAGGGGATATTTAATATCATACTTTATTATATCACTCCTTTAGGTATTCTATGAGATAACACAATTACGAGAAAAGGAAACAGCTCATTGCACTGCACTGATTAAGTGTATTAATTTTTATATTAATATTCCTTTGGTTTGCTTTGAACAGAGATGAGAACGAGCTGCTCGAGAGTTCTGAAATTATTCTGATGTACCAATTGAGCACTTTTGAGGAGGAAGGAGTCATAGGTCAACAACTGTCCAGAATCTTACCTTCACAACAGATTTAGTTTCACATTATTTTTGTACCAAAGATTAATTTGCACACAGAATACTATAAGCACACACTTGTCTTTCTATAGATAATTATACTTAATCAAATTCTTAACCTAAATCTTTCAAAGATTTAACAAATAAAATCAACTCAATAAAGTACTTGGGTGTTCCAATTAGTTTACTTGGCTTTATATGAAGCCATTTGAAAAGAAGAGAGACATTAGGAAACCAGAACAAATTCATTTCCTATTCCATAGATGGCCGATAACTGTCCGCAGCCTTGGAGCGCCGGTCGCAGCTTCTGCACTGACCACACAGCGCGGGAACGCTGGCTGTGGGGTGACATGCCTCAAGATTTTTTGGGTCTTTTTCTGCTAGTCTTCCACAGAATTTTATGCATTTTTTTTTTTAGTAAGCAAAGAGGAAGAAAGACTTTATTAGCTAATCTCTTCCATGGAGGCAAAGAATTTTACACTGACCCTCCACAGCATGTTCTATTATCACTGTGCACAAACTTCACTGCCTGCCAATTCTAACAAAGGAGAATCATCCTTATGAAGCAGAATACCAAATTAAATTAACTGTTGTCAGAAACCCAAACAAGAAAGCATTGGATTGTAGAATGCAAAAGATCTGCTGGTATTTCATTATGCTATGCAATGGTCAAACAGTTCTCCCACTGCATAGTTTTCCAAGACAGTCCCCCTCATTGCAAAAGAGTGAACACTGCCTTCCTCCTGTCTGACCACAGCTTTATTGTTTACTTTCTTGGGGACCTGAACAATAATGGCATTTAAAAACTGTAATAAATATTTAACACTTTTTTCCCCAAGCATTCTTGTATAAGCTGGATACAACAATTATTAACATTCAAAAACTGTTCTAAAAAATTACTGATATTGTGCTACTTACTGAAAATGTATGGTTCTTCTGAGTCAACTATACATGCTGTCAGTGACATGAGCTGCCTGACAACCAGCCATGTTGTACAACCCAACCACATTCTGGTTTTCTTCAGAATGGCAGACTCACAACTGCAGTAACAGTTGATAAAATTAAGTTGCCACTATTAAACGGTATTTTCCTTTTGCTTAATTTTTGTTCAGCAAGAATTGGATTGAAAAAAGAATCATGTCCAAGTTATTAACTGAAAATTATGTTGTAATATTAATTTATGCTTTGGTACTATTTTTGTTTTAAACCATTAAAGAGATGATCCAATATAAAAACCAGCCCTTGACTTGGGCAGCCCCTGTTGATGAAGTGTTAAAGGCATTTGCCATTCTAACAGGAGAAAAACTAACGCCTTGAAGTGTGATCTACTCAGGCCTTTTAGCAAATTTGTTAACACTTTTAGGTATATTACTCCACCTTTCTCTTAGTGTGAACTAGTATCAATTATTTAGCCAATTTTATTATGTTATTAAAATACCTGCTGATTAAATGTGAACTAAAGTGTCATTTTAGAGCACTGCTCTTTATTTGTACTATTTTACATTTATTCAAAGAGGTATGGAAAATGGACTTTAATAATTAGTCAAGCAACTGAGAAATACTCCAGAAATTGAGACACTTTCTATTGTTTAAATGGATCTTAAACACTGCTCTGGTATCACACTAATAGCACAAAAGATTATTTTGAAATACATGATAGCTGGTTCAACAAGGAAACTCTCTTTTTTGCAGGGGCAAGTGTAATAATAAAAGCAGTGAACTAAAGTGCTGTAAAGCAAATCTTAGCTTTCTTGCACTACACAATCTATTTCTGGGTAAAACGTTCAGAACTACTACAATCATTACTACTACTTTTTATTTTTGCTATTGGGAACAACTGAAACGGGACCAGAGGACACGGGAAGGGACGCTGACTGCTGTAGTGGTTCTTTCTTTCTCAGTAAGGTAAGAAAGAACCTTTTAATAGTTTAATTTTGTGAGTATTAAACAACTAGTGTGAAAAACAAGCTGCATGTAAACTATTTCTACTGCCTCTGCTTCAATGACTAGCTGAGGCAACCTGTTATAGGAGGTGTTAATTGGCAATAGGAGTACAAGTCAGAAGCATGTTCCCCATCGTCCTAACCCAGCAAGGCTAGGTCATTAAAGTGGAAATGAATTCTTTCATGCCGGCTTAACCCTTTCCATACACATTTTCAGCTGTTATATCTAAATACAATTGAGAAAGATTAACTTAAAAAAAAATAAAAATAAGAACTTGCACTACTTTTGAATTTTAACAAATACTCTCCCCACATTTTCTTCACTTCTCTGCCTCCCCCAAAACAAGTGTTTCAGATAATCATGACATTTATCATGTAGGTGAGGGGGGAGAAGGGCACTGGGGTATAAATGCAATGACAATCATTGTAAAATAATTTATCATATCAAAGGATGCATGGAAAGATCAGGCACTTCAAGTGAGCTCAAAACTACCACTTTGTGGAGGTAAAACCAATGGTGGGCGTACAGTGTGGTAAAAGTGAAAATAACATTACAGAATTCTACCTGCAGAGGGGACAAACTCGAGCAAGAATGAAGAGGAGACAGAGGCATTAGTTATAATAAGACCTTAACAGTTCACCAGATACCACTGCTCTTCTCAGCCTTTGCCAGTAAGTGGTATAGCCTGATGGTATATCAATATAAAAGAATAAAAGATTTAGGTCAGATCTTTACACATTGCTAAGCCTAAAAATCTAAGCACAACTGTGATTGTGGAGTAATTTTTCCTCTGCTGAGACAATACACTTATACCAAAATACCAACTCGTATTCCACTGGTGGAAGTGGTGGAATAAGCCATATTCCTGTACCTCAATGGTTCTAGCAACACTGTCATCACAAGCACCAGAAGCCATGTATTACATTTTCTGCAGTACAGAAGTTGACATGATCAGTCATGAGAGAGAAAATGATCAAGTTCATAAAATATTTTTTAATTTTAAAAATAATTAAGAGTTCCTAAGATAAAAAAAATATATTACTTTGCACTGCGAATCACACACTAATTAGTAGCAATTTGAAATTTTATTGCAATTTTCAAGCTAGTACACACATAATTTTACAGTGAGTTCCACATCAACAGGATTGTATTTTCAAGATAGCATTATGTCTAAACAGTTTGTGTGTTTAGGCCCATTTTTATACCAATTATAATCAAGCATACATAACAGACCACAAAATACCATAAGTCTCAAACAGCCTAGATTTCTGAAAGGATCACATTGTCTCATTACACCATATGTCAGATGAAATAAAAAGTGTAGTAATATGTTTAGACTCAGACAGACTCAGATCCAAAATGGAGTAGGGATACTAGGAAAATATTATAGCATCAATTACTACTTAACATTAAAAATATTGGGAAAACAACAAACCAACTTAACAGGCTAGGAAAAAAAAAAAAAAAACAAACCAAGAACAAACAACCCAAAACAAAACAAAAGCCAATCTACCTCAGTGTTTTACCAAATCCCATCTCCTAAAAAATTATATCTAATTAAACATTTGCAAACAGCTCTGCAGAGCCAAAACCTGACTCCTTAGAGAATCACAGAACGTTAGGGGTTGGAGGGGACCTAGATCATCTAGTCCAACCCCCCTGCCAGAGCAGGATCACCTAGACTAAGTCACACAGGAACAGATCCAGGCAGGTCT
>JAOEGS010007390.1:0-15124 GCA_025447755.1 Corythornis vintsioides | reverse complement strand
CTAAAACCAAAATGCACCAAAAAAGCAAACAAGTCCCACCACCAACCCTAAACCAAAAAAAAAATCGCAAATGTATGATACAGCTAGCTTGAATACAGAAACTTGAAACTCAGAAAGGTCTTATGAACACATAAAAATGCTTTATATGTCTGACACACAGAAATAGAAAATAAACAGGTAATACTATATATGGAATGGTTATATAAAAATATTCCAGCCTGAGATCCAGTAGGCATACTACCTTTCTTACCAAAAACATTCCAAAATGAAAGATCCTTTTATTGTGTGACAACTTTACATTCGACGTTCATGCTAGATATTCAAATTTAGGTAGACTTCATATTTAGTCAGGAGAGTGCTGTTTTCCTTCCGTATGTTCAAAGACAGAATGATACACAACATGAAAATATTTGAGAGTCTTTAGAGCAATATAAAACATTCCCATGGCAACAATTTCTAAAAGATTATGAAAACCATACTGTAGAGATGGTGCCTAAGGACATACATTTTAAGATTATAACGTGCTTAACCCTCATCAGTAGATAGAAACATGACTTCTTGTTCAGTCTAATGTCAACCAAATTTAGGAACTAGACCAGAAGCTAATTAGCTGGAATGTATGGATAATTCTTCTTTATTAATTCGAGAAATTTACTTTCTTCATTTTTTCCCTAGAAAGTAGCCAGCAGGAGCAGGGAGGTGGTTGTACCCCTATAACACCCATCAAAAAAAACCCTCCTTAAATGAGAAATCAGTTTCCTTTACCAAGGTTATGCTATTTCCATGTCATTATCTTATATGGAATGGTAATAAACTGTGAAAACATGAGACTGATCATGAGATTCTTGATCAAGAAGTCAGCATTAAAAACCATTATTATGATTCTACTAAGACCAGATGTCCATTTGTGATGTAGACCTCTGAAACAACATAAAAATATTGGTCTAATTGGTTGTATCAGTCATGCTTGTGAACCTAGAAGAAATAATTTTTGACTGAGTTATTGTCCAATAATGATTCACTTTTACAGCTTTCTCTTATGTCAGCTGGTTACATCTCAAGCAATTGTCTATTTTATATGCTAGATTTTGATTAAGATGTTACACTGGAGATATTCCATTTATTTTGAACATACTAAAAATAATAAAAAATAAAAACTTTTTTTGCTCTTTGCTATGTACTTCCCTATTTTCCTGAGAGAAGGGTTTAAGAAGTACTTTAGTAGATGTAACATTAACTAAATTCAGATATTCTCATTCCTTTTAGCATTGTAAGGACATACACATGTGATTTTGTAATTTAAAAATGCACCTAATTGAGGCCTTCTTTTTGCCAGCATGACAATGTTCCCATCCTAACTTCAACCAAGAAGTTTTTTTCATTAGTGCTTTCAGTATTAATAAATAAACTAACTCCCTGTTTTCTCATAGTTAAATATGCTTACAGAAAAAACAAACAAACAAACAAACAAAACCTTTGCTGGAAGCTCTTATAAAAATTTCTAAGCAATTATTCCTTACAATGTTTTGTCACAGTCTTTGTCTTTTAATCCTTCTTACGGATTATTGTAGCAAAACAAACAAACAAACAATCAATCTTATTATTTTAGGATAGACAGACAGGGAAGAGATTAATGAATGCTGCAAATACCCATCAGCATTTCCAGTGCTGAAAGACGTATGGGGTTAGTATGTCAGTCAGTTTCTTTTAGATTGTTTGGTGACTGGACAACATCGCTGTTCTGCTGATGTGTAGTCACACTCACAGCATTGTGGCAAACATAAAGTCATCTCCCTGACTCATTCTTTGGAAAGATGATATACAGTTATAGAGGGTCCTGCAAGATTTTATTACTGTAACAGCACCTATTGCACTGACTCAGGAGAGGGAGCTAAATCTTTCTAACCTATCTGCAAGACTGTACTATACCTCACTGGTGGAGTAGAGATACAATTATAGATATCGAGATCTGTGCATAAGGTTTAAAGAGGGATATGTCAGTAAAAAAGTCTATTTTAAAAAATTAGTCAATTTAAACCAAAACAAAACCTGATAACTAGACAATATCCCTTTAAGTGGAAACAGCAGCAGTATTCAAGCACAACTATTTCATTCTAAAAGTAATAAAAGTGAGGAATAAGTTGTCAGGTAAGACCACTGAAGCACATACTATAAATGAATTTAAGAGACAGCTAGAAATTTTTATAGAGCTAGAGGGGAAATTAAAGACAGTGACAAAGCAGGAAGACTAGGCTGAACTAACACATATAAAAGACAAGTTTTCTGGTTTTTCTCTCCAGCATTTCTTTATGTTCATTACAGAGTGTATCTGATACTTGTTATTTATGTTTGAGAAGGTGAGAAATAAATGAAGTTGTTTCAAGTACATTATCCCAAAGGTTCCAGAAACTTCACTTTCACTCCACTTATGGACAGGAAAAGTAAAAAAACAAACAAACAACAAAACCAAAAAACAAACCAACCTGAAGTAAAAGTTGAGTCTTTGACTTTACTTGATTTGACATATTGCAAAGTGCTTGAAATACCACATAGGTCATAGGGTCATAGGGGAGAAAACAGAGGATATGGCTGATCTTACCTCTGTTATGCTGTATTAAGAAACATAATTTGTACGTTGTTTTTGCTCTGCTGGATTGTCAGAGTCCTAGAGCTGCATCAATAGCTCTTCACATCACATCTGTTCTATCTCTCATTGAAGTCAGGAAGACTTTTGTTGATACACCTGTGAGCTGGATAACTTTGAGAATATGGTCCATCTGATACAGGATACAAAAAAGTAGTGCAGTTGGTTGAAATGCCTTGAAGATAATTAAATTAGGATTTTTTAATGTTTGTTTTTGTTTTTGTTTTGGTTTTTTTGTTTGTTTGTTTGTTTGTTTTTAAATGATATTGTCAATAATTTTCTTTTGTTTTAGCAGTTGGTCATTGTGTTTCATATATTTCATTTAAAATAGATAGCAGAAGTATTGCATTTACCAGAACTAGTTACGCAAACGGTGCAAGATTTTATTTAGTTTCAATTTAAATTCTGTCTTTTTTTCTATAAAATTTATTTTCTCCACTAAAAAAGTCTAAAAGTACTTTTGATCAACATGTTTTCATTATGAGGGGAGATAAAAAGGGAACCTACAAAGTTTCGCTTTCTCAGTTGTTCATGTCTCAAGCAACTCTAATGAAAACAGCTTTTCGTAACTGATAGTTTTAGGAATGTAAAAAAAAATAATAAAAATCCATTCTCTTCAGGTTTTGCTGCTGAAACTTGACACCTACAATGATTTTGAGTATTTGGGATTTATATCTCCATACCAGTGATTTCACGTGAAATGATTCACCTGTATATAGATTCATTGATGCAAAACCCCCACATCATTCTTAATACTTTTGACGTCCGTCCCAAGCTTGCTACCAATAAAGTACATACATAAAGATCAGAATTTATGCTTGTAGATATTTGTTCGCATTTATTGTCACTCATTTATAGAGCAGTAAAGATATGGTCAAAAATGGTAAATCTATGGTCAAAAGCACAAGATGGGAGAGCAGTAATAGTTACTTGTATCTGGATATTACACATCTCTAATCCTCATGGTGCTACTTGATAGCTGTCTAACAGTATTTTGATGATGAAGTGAGATGATGAAGCTTAGGATGTCTTGAGATAGTGATAAAAAGGTCTCAAATGTCAAATGGGGATAGGCATAATTATAGGCCCACCTAGCACTTCTGCAGATAATAAATCCACAGGTACAAGAATGGTGATATTGGCCATTGGAGACTGTATTCCAGTCACTGTAGGAAGTGTCTTCATCATACTGAAGGATCTTGCATAAAGCAGGAATTAGCAGCTGCTCCTCTAGCAAGCAAAAAATAATGTTGTAACATGGCCATCTAGATACTAATTACTTCAAAATGAGAAAATTATTGGAACATTGATACAGATTTCTTGTTCAGAGTTCAGCTTCAGGGCATATTATCCCTTTTCAGGATTTTGATGGAAATGAATCTACCTGACAATGACCATTTAAGTTTGTAAGATCCTAAATATTTACATACCAGGAAAAGTGGCTATAGAATTATGTCTTATCACTCAGAATTGTAGTATTTGATTTATTTTTTTCATTTGCATAAATAAACCCATATTTCTGTAAGTAACATAGCTATGTAATCTAAGCATATTTTAATATGATTTTCAAAATATGTGCAAGACAAATACATATGTATGTATTGTACAGATCTGGTGATTTTATAATTAACCACTAAACCATTTTAAAATAGTAGCAAAATATTATCTTATATATTATAGATGTTAACAATAGCAATCTAATATAGCAGAAGGTGTCCCTGTCTATGTCAGGGGAGTTGGAACTAGATCGTCTTTAAGATTCCTTTCAACTCAAATCATTCTATGCTATTATGTCATAAATAAGGTCTCCCCTGAGACTGTTTTTCCCCATAGTGGACAACCACAGCTCTGTCAGCCACTCCTCATAAGGCTTGTTCTCTAAATCCCAATGATAGTTTTTTATCTACACAGTGAGAAAAAGGCAGTTTACTACAGGAAGAATAAGGCAATTTATTCTTATTCAGGTCTAGTCAGCTTTTCACTCAGGAAAGAGTACAGCCATCAAAGGCACAATCACACAATTTCTGCAGGAGAATGCTGTGGGAAACAATGACAAAGGCTTTATTAAAGTCTGGAGAAACAAAATCCACAGCCTTTGTCTCATCCATTAAGTGGGTCATCTTGTCAAAGAAAGAGATCAGGTTATTCAAGGAGGACCTGCCTTTTATAAATCCATAATCAATGGCCTGATCCCCTGATTGTTGTGTATATGCACCTTGATGGCACCCAGGATGATCTGCTCCATAACCTTCCCTGGCACTGAGGTCAGACTGAGTCACCCATGGATTTCACCTTTGGTAGCCTCCAGTCAACCAGGACTGCTTTCTGAGTCCTTGCTAAGGCTGGCACACAAAACCAGTCATATCCATCCATCCAAACCTAGCTTCCTTTGCACATGTCAGTATAGGGGATCCACTATTTTACTGCAACCCAGACTATTTACAGTCCACTGTGCAGTTTAACCCAGATAACTTGAGTTTTAATGCAGGCTGTGAGTCAAACCTGAACATTAGGTAAGTGTAAACTTGCCAACTGAGTTTGGCAAGTTACTCTGTGAGATTTACTCTGCTCTATATCCATGCAGATAAATTTGCCCTCATTTAAGTCAGTGTGCTACATTCATTATATCAATGATGTAAATTCTCTTTGTTAATATTTTTTTGTCATCACTTTTAGTAATGCTACCTTTGACAACAACTATGTAACTTTTCAACTACCATTGAATGTGTATTTTTAACACCTTCTACAACTGATAAGTTATTGGCAAATTTTCATTGCTCTTAACAAAGTCTTTTTAATAAAGTCTCTGGCAGCTTTATCCATATTGCATATTACCATTCCTTTCAGCAGATCTAGCTCTCTAATGAATTAATGAATATTAGAACTGTGCACTTTTTATATGGCAATGGAAATACAAAATATGTATAAAAATAACCACTGAAAAAAAAAGGAAATTAAAGAAAAAAAAAATCCAAAGATCATAGTCTTTGGGGAATATATTATCTGGAGACTGATTTTCATTATCACAACACTATCTAAGGGATCAAGAATTGCTGTGTCTATATTGTTCTAAGTGCTACACAAGTATGAGAAGAGAAATTGTAGAAAAACTGTCAGCCTAAGAGACATCTGACTGACAAAGGGTGTGTGAAAGGGTGTGTTTTCTTATCTGATTCTCATAAAGCATACTGAGATAAAGTTAGTTACCTGTGGATAAAAACTAAGGAAAACCAGTAAAAGATGTTGCTAATTTGTTGTAACACATGGCATCCTCATTAGTCTGGTGCCTTTACTGTACACCATCCTTCCAGTCTATCTTCAACAGTAAAATTTCTGTTATATTTAATGTTATGAATCACAGTTCATTTCTTCAGAGTTAAGAGCTAAAGAACGATGACTGTAATATATAAGGTTGCTGTAACCCCATTTATACAGTTGTCATTTCAGTCTCTGAGAGAATAAAGATATTTTAGCTAAGTGTTAGCCATTCAAAGCCTTTTATCACAAATTTACACCCCAGAAAATGAAAACTGAGGTCCTTGAAAGTTTTGAGTTTTTTTACTCCTTACTAAACTCCAGTACTGACAAGAGTTTTTTTTCAGTGTATCTGTTTTTCTGAAGCCAAGATTAGAGATGATTCAAGATATGAACAGGAAAGTTACTATTATGATGGATTCAGTGAAAAATTTTTACTACTATATAAATAACTCCATTTATCTTTGAAGTGCTGCCAAAAATGTTTAATTAATAACTAGCATTCTAGGATAGAGAGCTTCTTTTGTGTAGTTTTAAACATCAGCTGTGTCCCATGTAGGCATGTAAAAAATAATAAACTACTGGATATATTTTTTGGTAGAACTTCAATAATTAAACATTATAACTATTGTTTCTCTGCTTCCAAGTGGTGACAAGTGCTTCTAATTATAACTGCTATTTTGGGTGCATCATTAATTCTGAAATGTTATGTAAAATTTTCATTATTTGAAAGTAATTATCCTTGTACAGAATAATTAAGCTCATAAAAAAAAATTCTAACTTTTCATTTCTGCTTTTTTTTTCTGATGCATATTTATAAATTATTCAAGTGAATATTAATACTCTTCTAAAATCATATCTGATATAGATTTTTATAATGCTAACAAGTAACTGTAGAAGTAAGAAAAGTTAAAAAAACCCAACAAAATTAAACCCACAAAAATACATCCCAAAACATAAACACTAGACAAAGTAAAAGAACAAAGAATTAAAGGATAAAATATATATCTTAAACACACTGACCACAAGATTTGATTAATGAATCTAAGCACTGTCATTTGTCTCAGTCAACCCACATTTTTAGAAATCACATTAAGAGGTTTTAAAGCTAAATGATTGGGGCCTTGCCATTTTGTCAATCTTCAGTAATACTAAGTTTGTTATTAATTACCAAGATACTATATGCCATATTTTCTGGTTAAAAGTTTTTAATAGTAGAATTAAACACATTTTTTTTTATAGATAGTAAAGGCTTTTGGACAAATGCGGCATGGGAAAATGCACTGTGTCTTGCTCATATCTTCATTGTCTCATCATTAATAATCCTGGAAGTGCTTTGCCTTTTTCTTTTTCACTTTTTCTTCAAAAGACCTATCTAAGACATGTTAGTACATTTTATGCCTCATTTAGTACCTGATCTGTCTGCCTGAGACTCCCACAGGCATGAACAATGTAATGTGGACAACTTCACAGCAGGAACTGGAAATCCAAATAATTTCATGTCTGCTAATGAAGAGGTCAATGGATAGTGTTAATGTTCTGCAAAAAGGCCCTATAGACCATTAGCAGCTCCTAAAACCAGACATCCTAAAAGACAGAGTTTTTGAAATCTGAGGAAGGTTTTCTCTCTTTTGAATATAAAGGAGGAATAAGTATCATCTTTTATACAGATATGCAATTTTAATTCTTCATTTAGTCTCCTAATTAATAAGCTTATTAGTATGGAAGTAATTTTCATCATATTGATCTCTTTTATATAATTCTTAAGCATGTGAATGCTACTTGCAAAACAAAGAGCATTCACAATACTTAGATATATACTGGAGACATCTATGCACAAAGAATATAGTGTAAACTTTATGTGCTTTTCTGAAACAAACAAACAAACCAAAACAAACCTAGCCATAAATAGATGCTCAAGTCTGTCTTGTTTATTCAGATCATGCAATAATTATACCATCACTTTTGCAAGTTAGGACTTATGTTGTCAATACGTAACAGATTTCCATTTATGTCTCATTCCTATAAAATCTGTTTCGTTTAGACCCTGAAAACATCACTGGGACAAGAAGGATTATATATGTGGGATAACTGAAATAATTTGTTGATGTTGCTAAAAAATAAAATTCTCATTAGTCTAAAAAAAAAAAGAATAGTAATATTTCATGTAATATCTCTACTTCTACACAACATGTGGCTTTTACTTGTTTTCAAGTAAACCAGTTCGCCTTCCTGGTTTCATATTCATCGCTCATTCTCCTCTTCCCTTGATACCTACAATAAGCATCTTTCAAATGTTTCAACTGTCAAAAATGCTTCATAACAATGAGAAGACTCCCTTTCAATATTAATTTATAATTCATTTGCACTTGCTAGTGATTTTCTGTAGCTCCAGTCCCATCTCTTGTACACAGACAATAAATATTTCCTTCCAAATTACATTTATCTTGTTATACTGAGTGGGAACTCTTTTTTAAGTATCTTAAATTGTTGCTGTTGTATATTACCAATGGAATCTATAACCTGCATGAGACAATATTAGTTTCATAATAAGTATAAGTACATAAGAAGACTGTTCATTAAAATCAACTAGGATTTATGCAGTTTCACCAGTTCACATTTTGTTTCCTATAATGCTAGTCCTATGCTCACTCTCACAATCTGCTGTTGAAATCCAGTGAAAATAATAGGTCAAAGGCTAAATAAAAGTGTGCTTCCTTCCTCATATCCTGTATTTATCTCTTTTAAAACTGTGATAAAGTTGAAGCTGCCAAGTCCCAATCCTTTAAGTGACTGCCATTTTTTGTTCATGTTTGTCCTTTTGACTCTTGTTACTGCCACTGGAGCCCAATTGTGTGCACCAGCCAATTCTCGGTGGAGCTGAGCTTGCCATCTCCATTTTTTAAGTGCTTCAGTGCATGTCCACTGTACTGGCCTTGCTAAGAGGGTTACTGAATCTGAAGCACTGAAACTGCTTCTTTAAGTGAAATGCACACTAATTTAATTAAGTATCAGTGGTGCGATGTTATTTTTTTGATCTTTAAGCTGCAAATTACATTTCCATCCCATCAACTCATTTGCTTTTTGAAACACAGTTAGTTCACCAACTGCATTATACAAATAATATGAACACTCTTTACAAAGAATTCTACAATTTATCACTGTTATACACTTCATTAAACAGAAAAATGAAACAAATTATATTTGAGACAGAATATGGTTTTAATGCCGAACTTTTTATATAGTCATTTAAAATGTTCTCATACACATCTGCCAAGATGTTAAGTAGATAATTATAATTTCCCCCCTACAATATACAATAACATGGCAATAAAATGTGTCTTCAAAAGCATTTGTAGGAAGTAGTCCAAAATAAATATACAAGTTGAAAGGTCTGAATTTACCAGATGATATTTCAGTACTTCTTTCTTGATGACACAACAGAAGCATGGGGTTGTGATACTGGTTTTTGGTTGTTTTTTTTTTTTCTTTGTCATTTTATCATTTGACAAGGTCAGAAAGCTCATGGTTAATATTGTCAATTGTTTTCTGGCACTGGGCTGAATATGAATACTTGCCAGATTTTTTTGTCACAGAGTTTTTCAGTGACATATCTCCTTCTCTTTTACCCTACGTATACAATGTTCACATATAATTAAGGTCCTCTGGATAAACTTTGCATCATTTCTTTTTCCAGACAGTTTCTTCTGTGTTTTAATACATTAGCAGCCAGTTCTAAATAATTTTCATAGAAGATAAGAAATTTAACCCCATTTAAATTCAATTAGTTCTATGACATAAGCTTTATTAAAAAACAACAAAAAAAACCAAGGAAAAATGTAATTCAGTAAAGTAAAATCATAATCAGTCCTTGGGAGAAAATTATACATTTCTGATAAGCATGAACATATATAAAACTAGCAGCATGATTTTGGAACATTAATGGTATTTATGCATAGACGTTTTAGTGTGTTTCCAAGAGTACTCTGACAAGACTTAGACAGAAATTTAATAACTGATTTTTAAAATGACATTTCTGGAGATTTTATAATTCTCCTGATATCACTATTAAAATCACCTTTATACATACTTACTTTATTGTGTATGGCAGCCTGCCACATGTTACTGTGCTGAATATGCCATTCGGGTTCATGGCATATTAGAAATACACATGGACAACTATGAAGACCCTGTGTCTATCTCTCTGTCTCTTCAGCACTCTCCCTGTAATCACTGGGGCTTCCTGCCAGATCCTCCTAGAGATGTGTCTTCTCCAGGCTCACCCAAAAAAGCAAGCAATCCAGATCATCTTTATTATGGTGGTCCTTCTCCATACTTCCTTTCCATTCTTGACATTTTTCTGTTATAGAGCAGCCCAAAAGAGGCATTCAGCAGAGATGTACTGAGCTTGGCTAGGATAGGGTTAATTTTTGTCAGGAGTTGGGAGGGAGCCACAGCCAGGACAGACAATCAAACCAACCAATGGATTATCTGACATCATATACTGACATCATATTTATTATATAAGGGTACACCCTAATATCTATGAATCTATGAATCTATGAATCTTAGTATAGTATCAGATAATCAGTGGGCTGGCCAAAGCACAGTCTCTGGCTTAGAGGGCACAGTGGGCCCTCTGTAATGCTCAGCATTTCCTCTGTTGAGCATAACTAAAGCAGTTGGACTGGAAGCATATTATGCCCTCCATAAACACATGATTTGCAAAGTAAAGAACAGATTAATTTATGCTAAAGAAGCTTATTATCAGCATGCTGTATAAGAATAGAATAAGAAATAGCAGAGGGTATTTTAGTGACCTGGGTGGAGCGCTTTAAAATATCTTTATTTAATATTAAAGATCACTAAACAGTCACTTGCTTTTCTATATGGACAGAAAGACCCCACTGTATTTCCTTATCAGGTTCTGTGTTATTGTTATTATTAGTAGTAGTAGTAGTAGTAGTAATAGTATTAGCAGTATTTGTTTGGGGTATTTTTGTGTGTGTGTATGTGGTTTGTTTGTTTGGGTTTAGTTTGTTTTTTTGTTGGTTTGTTGGTTTGGGTTTTTTTAGTTTTGTTTTAAAAGGGTAAAAGGTATGTGGTCACTGTAGAGGTTTTATTTTTAATATACTTTATTTATTCTTCATGGATTGACTTAAATATGCATTCGAATTATAGTTTGTATCAGCAATAAGCATGAGAGTAAAATATAAATTTGTGCAATCTCTGCAATTCCTGTACAGGATCATATCTTGAAGAAGCTAAACCTCCAAGACCACAACCTCTGCACACATAAAAATGAAAATTATAGTGTAACTTCCTGAAATATGTTTTGTTGTAACAGGCAAGTACAGGAGAAAAAAAAAAAAAATAAAAGGGTAAAAGACTCAAATGGAACTAAATAATTTAACTCTGTTTTTTATCTTAAATAATGTTAAACTTATGCCGAACTTTGGCCTAACAAATTATTTCTTGTGATATAAGCTCAAAGATAGTAAAGATTTTAAAAATATGTCAATATTTTCTTGGCTCAGGGTCCAGGAAAACACATTTACAGTTGGTTTTAATGATCTTAAAGGTCTTTTCCAACTTAAATAATTCTATAATTCTATGATTCATGAGACAAACTGCTAACATTAGGAAAAATGAGAGCAAGAAGGGTGGAGAGATTCAAGGGAGTATGAGAATGTGGGACAGGATGAACAGTTCTTTAGGGCATGCACAGAACAGATTATGGGAAAAGATTTGTAAAGTGAGAAACAGCAGGAAAGAAATGATCCTCCCTCATGAAGTCTCCCTTCTTGAAAGATTGCTGAGACAGAGTAGAAGCAAAATAGGGCAAAACTCCTATGATTGCAGGGAAGTCATCATTTTAACATTTCAAGGCATTCATTGGAAAGCAATCAGACATAAAACTAATGAAGTACAAAGATACTTTGTTTAATACAAAGTAAGAGGGTTTCTTACAGTAGTTATACTCCACAAATAGTGTATCAATTCTATATAGTAAAGGGGATTGCACAGAAAGAATGGGTTATATTATTAGAAGGCTCATTGACTTTGAGAAAAAAAAATAAATTAACTGTTTAAAACAAGAAGACACTATTCTGGAAGCATCCTGTGTTTTGATATCTATTTCCTTCAGCTCTATGATTATACTGTTTAGCATAAAAAGAAACCTTATATTTTGGTATATCCAAAAAGAATGTGATTTTTCTGTTTTACAAAATATACAATTTCTCAATTCACATATATTTCAGTGATAACAACTTACTACTTTGTAAAATAATAAACAAAAAATAATCAGTACCAGTAAAAAGTTTACATATATTTAAAATACATTAACCCTGCTTCTGATATGGATATAACAGAAAAATGTTCAGCTTAGTATAAAATGATAGAGTTTTGCTGAAATAAACAAAATTATACTGATCTACACAGTTGTAGATATGTTCCACAAGTTCTAGACACTTCTTCAACAACAAATATCAATCATTTTGTTTATATTAACTTTTTTTTTTTTTTTAGTACATCGACTGTTAATACAATTTGTTTCGTTATCCATCTGGTATGACAAATGGCGGACATGATGAGTGAATGCAAAAAAACATTGCTGTAGCAAGCTAAATATTTTAATAATAGCTTAAATAAAACCACACAAATCAATTTGTCTAGTGCAACTTAGACACACATGAAAAAGGAAAAGTTTCATATTTTAATTTTCTAAACAATTAATGTTTTCTTCATTCATGTACTACCACCACAAATAGCACTGCTTCCATTAGATACAGTCAGCTCTGTCCATAATGGTGGGACAGATTTCTACAAAGACTCTTAAATTTATACTATTACAACATTAACAAGCTTGGGTGAAAAGGTATAAGGTTATATTCAGAAATATTGGAAAGGGAACTTTGCATATTTAGGATTGCTTTTTCAGAATTTACTTTTGCCTTTCTGAGATTCTTTTTCAACCAATAATAATCTATGAAGAACAGAATTTAAAACTGATTTGCATAAGGCATTTTAATTATAATTCTTTTCAGTTTAATAAATAAGCATGGAATTTAATATTTTAAAATATTAAATAAGACATATAGACCTTTCTGATTAATCTGATTTTAATGTGTGCTCAGATGGAGTACAGAATATCCTATGAGAGCCTCATTAATCTTAATAGATTGCTGATTATGCAAGTGGCAATCATTTGTTGGAACTATCTGACCTATTTTACTGTCTTCCATTGGTTGCTAGAAGATGAGCCTCTACTCCATTAATGTCCATGGATAAAACTTTTGCAATTTTAGTGCGACAATATCAGATCCTAATTTAACTAAGAGTAAGGACTGCAATTTACAGCACTGTGTTGGATCTGACCAAGATGGAGATAGTTTTCCCCATAGCAGCCATCATAGTGCTGTGCTTTGTAGTGCTAGCTAAAAAGGTGTTGATAACATATCACTGTTTTGGATACTGCTGAGCAGTGCTTGCACAGCATCAAGGCTGTCTCTCCAACACTTTTACCTCCCATCACACCCCCCCTCCCCCAGTAGACTGGAGATGGCCAAGCTGTTGGGAGGGAACACAAACTGGAGAGCTGACCCAAACTGACCAAAGGAATATTCCATATGCCATCTTCTTAGCAATAAAAGCTAAGGGAAAGGAGAAGGAGGGGAAGTATTCATTATTATGATATTTGTCTTCCAGAGAAACCGTTCTGCATACTGAAGCCTTACTTTCTAGGAAGTAACTGGACATTGCCTTCAGATGAAAAGCTGGTAATAAATATGTTTTCCTTGGCTTCCACATGCAGTCTTTTCCTTCTTTAAACTGAATTTATCTTGACACACAAGGTATTTTTTCCATCTTATGTTCTCTAACCCCTACCCCATTCTGCTGGGAGTGATAGAGCAGCTTTGTGAGCACATGGCATCCAGACAAAGTCAACCCATCACAAACTGTAACCCAGGATTTTCAAAACAGATTCCTGCAGCTTCAAATTTGATTCTAGAGAAAGCTCTCAATAGAGAAATCTCTCAGTGTTCCTAGGTTAGTAATAGTTAAGCTACTGATTTCAGTGGGTGGTATTGTAAAGGAAGCCTGAGAAATGAAGTTTTGAAAAAATATGACTTCTTTTCAATAACAACTTTAGTCATCCATCAACTTGATAGAAAGACTAACTCAAAGTCTGTCACAAGACAAATATAAATTTGTTATGTGAATTTCTTTTTATCATCTTGTGGCTAACTGCTGTTCTCCCCAGTTGTTGTCCTCCCTTAGCAGCTCAGGGAACTGGGATCAAGTGAACGCCCCAGACCTGAAAACAATCTATGGGGTGGCTTGCTGAATGCTCTCTTAACTTACTAGAGCAAAATGCCTATGAATAGCCTCATGGTATGTAAAGCTAGAGGGAGATGTCAAGGAGAACACTGTTTGCCTCCTGTCCTTTCTCTCATTCTCAGCTGCTGGGGGGAACTGTTATGCTTCAAGTTTCACTCAATTAGAATCACAGAATTCAATGAACCTTGTTCAGCGAGGTGTGCACATCCTATGCTAGGCTGGGTAGTCTGTTTTGTCCTGGATCTGTCTTCAAAGGTAGTGCTTGGAGAAACTCTGGACGATGTTTTGAGAGGAAACAGCACCACAATAATTTCATATTTTTATGAAACATTTTACAACAGCAATTACCATTCGCACGACTCTATAACTGACACCTGAGTGTAAACTGTACTCCAAATAGCTTTGATAATGAAAACTGTGAAATGCCTAAATGGAACTCTGAAGAACAGAAACAAGAAGATCTGTTGATATAGGCTATTGGCACCTTAAATAAACCATCCACAGGCATATTATTTTATAGGCAATATTTTCAGAATTCAGTAGACATGAAAAGTGAAACCAAAGAATCCTGCCCTCATTGCATACTGCCATTAAGTAAATAATATGAATATATTTCCAAGAGTAATTAAGTAGCTGCTTCTAAACTTAGTTTTGACTCCATGACCGGAGTCAGGAATCAAAGTTGTAGTGTGTGGTATTTATATGTTAATTTTGTAGCTCTTTGCAAACAATACCAAGGCTTATGTATTTTTCCTTTTCAGTATATATCACCCAATACATATCATGCAGATCATGTGCACAGAGGTTAATTTACCTGGTACAGCAAACAAAAAGATTTTTGCAAACTGTGATATTCCAAAATATATTATTTTTTTTTATTGT
>JAOEGS010007389.1:80587-105015 GCA_025447755.1 Corythornis vintsioides | reverse complement strand
GATCCTGCTGTGGCAGGGGGGTTGGACTAGATGATCTTCTAGGTCCCTTCCAACTCCTAATATCTATGAATCTATGACTGGCCCCACTTCAGCTGGTAGCCATAGCATCACACTGTCCCTTCTGGCACTGCCTGCTCCATTCCTATGGGCAACTAAACTGTAAAAGGGCTCATGTTTCTTAAATTGCTGCAAGTTATTTAGGAAATTACTGTAGTATTCGTGTAACAGAATTGATAAATATTTATTTCTTCTAAAATACTATTCTAATTTTGCTTCAGAGTAAGAAAGTTAATTTCAACTCCTCAGTCTGGATGCTTCTTAAGTTCACTCTCATGTGTTAACACTTACAGCATTTTAGTTGTTCCATAAATATTCTTTGAAGAGGAGGAGAACTGATTAAAAACATATATTGCATTATTCCACCACCCTCCCCCAGACTGATTTATTACAAAAAGCAAAGATTCAATTATTGTAGTATTTTTTTTTTTCTGACTGCCGCTTCTCAGTCCCCATTTAATTTTGCCCAGTTGTGATCCAGTTCGCATTGGCAAGGAGCTTTAAGAATGCCAATTCCCCAAGCACCCTCAGAAATCAGATGTCTTGGAGAAAAGGCCCAAATAAAAGCCTCATTGACATCAAAGGATGAAGGATGATCTCAGTATCAGTCCTGATATCATCCTATCACCACTATGCTTCAGAACTAGACATACCATAAAATGGCTTCCTCACACCCAGATAGAAAAGATGATGCCAAATTAGAAGAACACATATTAGAGCTGTGAGGACACAGGAACAGAATACCATGACAGCTAGACCTGTTCTGGGAGGACATGATCAAAACGTACAAGTAGCAAGTAAGTTAGGTGCCATCATATAGGCCAAAAGTCTATTCTGTGTTGCCAAAACTTAATTCACTAATGAAACCCATTGCAAAAACAAAGCAAACATATCTTCCTTACTTAAAAGTTCAGTTTCAGAAAGAAAAGTGTTGTTCAACAAATACGCAACACCGTATCCAACAAAGCATAAACAATAAAACCAGGTCAATTTAAGCTCCACTATTTATGGGAAATGATTCTAGACAATTATATGAACAGTTAAATTCTATTATGGTGTTTTTTGCTTTGAATACACACAAACAGCAAAACCTCAGGCCTGAGAAGGCTACTTGACATAACCGAATTGGGAATTTTTGTGTGTGTGCCTGTGTACAGTTCACCGTATATACATATATAAGAAAAAGATTTCATTTGTTAAAATGAAAATTACATTATTTTCTCATACATGATCATCTAATTCATGGCCACCATTCACAGGTGAAACGCAGCAGAGTAAGACACAGTACTTTATTAATCTAAACTTTAAACTAATTCAGAGTATTCTCCATGAGCAGTGAAATAGAAAAGGTAGTAAAACAGGGCTTGTGTGTTTTCCAGCTAATTGCATCCACCAGAAATATAAGCCTACTTCTATGAAGACATTTTTCTTCAAGACTAGGTAGGATTTCGTTGCTAACAAGTGGAAACTTATTAATGAACCATTTTTAATGTGTATTCTGTGACACTATCAACAATGCTTATTTCCTTACTATGGATGCTTAATTCTAGTTACATGAGTACAATACTTCTATCTACAAGTGTAGCATTTCCTTATTTTGAAAAAAAAAGTCTACTAATTACAAGCAAAAGTTAATGCAAAAGCTTTCTTTTAAAAGGTTCTTTTTGACAGCTTATATTCTTAAATACAAGAAGCATCTTTATCTAAGGATTCAAATCCAGTGTTAGAAATAACTATCCATTAAAATTTCAGCACACATTTAAAAACATTAATTTATTAGGTTTTCCTCCTGCATCTGAAAATGTGTGTTTCGGGAAAATAATGGTTAGAATTCTATTTGTCTGTTGTTACATTAAGACAGGGAGGTTCCAGTTTCAGAAAGTTTGCTTACCGTAAGACCCTGAGGTTTTGCTAATATCCTATAAAGTTACTAGGAAGGAAGTCTGATGCAGAAACATTTTGGTGAGCTTTGCCAAGCTTTAGAAGCTTCTCCAGGACTAAATACTGGAAGCATTTTAAAATTAACTGTAAATGCAAGCATTTAAACCATGAACTAAATAGGTAAAGAATACAGAAGTATTGCCAACATTAATAATTTGTTGAATTTCACCATGAACTGTATTTCATACTGTAATACAAGTACATTAATAAAAAGACAGCTACAGTAATCCTATATAGAGCAAATAAGTCATTAGCAAAAAGCCAGACCTATTTTTGAAATTTATTTCTCAAATGGAACTCATTGTAAAATGAAGTTAAAACTAGCTTTTCTCATCATTTGAGTATTGGAAAGAACATAAAATATTCAAGTGTCTCTTCTTATATATTAAAAAAAAAAATCATTAAGTTGCTCTTAACTCCATAAACAAGAAAGGGAACAAAAACATCACCAGCCACATAATATTTAACTTAGTTTCACAAAATGACATCAAATAAATATGGCATGACAAAAAAACCCAAACAAAAAAACCAAACAACACTCCAAATCCTTGTTAGCTTTCTATACAGAATAGAGCTCTAAGCAGTTATGTAAACATATGCATGGCAAGAAAAAAAAAAACAAACCAAAATTTAAATGCATAAAATAAAGGAATGCCAATGTTTATTTCTGTCTTAATAAGTAATTAAGATACTGAAGCCAAGTTGCTAATTTCTTGCAGGTGTAATAGCTACCATTGTAGTAGCTGTTATTGTCAGAGGCCATTTTAATGAAACTTCTCAAAAACACTACTCAGATTTCACGACTTCAAATGGTCATGTTATCAAGTATTTCTCCTTAAAAAATAGATTCTCACAGAAAAACCCTAACCTTTTCTAATACTTCAAAGGCTATTAAATATTTAAAACATTGTTATTCAGAGGCATACTTGAAGATTTATATATATTTATAAAAAAAAAAATCTGAGAAAAAAAAGTATTAAGCTGACACAAAAGTAACATGCCTCAAAGTGAAAAACCCTATCTTGTCTTCCCTAAATACTAAATTAATTTTAACACAATTTTGCCAATACATGCACAGACTATTTCTGCAAACAATTTCAGAAAATGGGGTCATCTATAACTATATGGCTTTTATTGCTCTGGGACAGCTAGAACTAGAGAGAACTGGTTCCCCTAAAACTTATTCAAGAGGGGGAAAAACCAAGAGCTCCAGAACCAAGGACCTAAATATTTTAAGTAGCAAATATGAACTGCTAGTATTAAAGTAACACACAGGAGACATCTCTTCATAGTAAGTTATGCCTACAAGAAATACTCTGTGTGACAATTTCAGGCAATGCTTTTTCCCAGTAGACTAAATTTTAACATGACATTGTTGAGTACTTGCAGGTATGTGTATATAGCACGTTTTATTGCCTAAATATTCTAATAAGGTAAATAAAGAAAAACTAAACAATGGCACATTTCTAGTTAGAATAATTGAGCTAATACATATAATTTTAATAAAACTATCATGGATGAGATAGATACAGAACTATTTTATTTCCTACATTAACAAACATTAGTTATCCTATTCATACCACATACTAATTCTAACACTGACAAAAGTACTTACCTCCCATGGAACAATTACATTGTTGAACTCGCTGCAGCATGCAGTGGGTTACAAAAATACAGATTAGACAAATGTAGACAATATCTGCTGGCAATCATTACATGGGATTGGCTCAATGGGATTTCCTATTGCACAGGAACTGTAGATTTGTCCTGTGAGTGCTGTCTAGAGAGCGTGTTACTGGCAACTACTGCATACAGTGTATTCAAGGCATCATAGTGGTGCACCAAGGATGGCCATTCATTTTGATCAAGAACAATTCTAAATAGTTCCTGGATTGGCATCTAATGCTAATTAAGTGTTGTCCTTACTCTTCTACTGAAAGGCAAACAAAATGTTTAAACTGATGAAAAACTGCAAAACTGTTCCATAATACGGGAGGAAAATTATAACATTTATGGTTTGTATTTGCTTCTCATTTTACAGCCAGTTCAGTCTTTTGCATTAGAAGTATCATCAAGATTGTGGTATTAAAATTTTATTCCATATACAAAAATGAATCACTTCATACTTTAGGAAAACATCCAGTTACACTGATGGAATAGCTTAGAATAAGTTAGAAGTTGCATTTCCTTAGCTAGTGCTTTGGCTACATTCTCTCAAGAATGATTTTTATTTATTATTATATATTTATACATTATTCCAAATTTATTTAGAGAATGGACCACATATTTACTGATCTTTAACTGCAGGCTGATGATTATAAAATATAATTAAGAATTTTTTCTTAAGAGAGTGACTTGAAAAATAAAAATGTGTCATCTTCCACTGACCAGCCACCTCCCATCAAATTATAGGAGGAAGTTTTGGTCATTATTTGGTTGTATTATCTGTCCCAAAAAGCTACTCAGAATAACTGATTTACTGAGACAGAAACATAGCAATAGTAGATATATACAACCCCTGTGAGTTAATATGAAAAGCAGAACACAGTATTTGTGATCATGAGTCACAGCAAAAGTGGGTAAAGTTCACAACGGAACAACTCTGATGAATTGGGTTAATTCTAATTTATCTTTGTGAAATAAATAATGGCTAAGACTTTTCTTCTGGAACTTATGTTAATACATGCATAAGGGATTATTTCTGGAAACTGTGCTAAATTAAGTCTACCAGGTTGTTCTGCTAAAGTGAAATCAAATATTAATGTATTCATTTCAATAAACATTTCTGGGCTACCAGTGATTGATCCAATTACAATACTAATAATATATTTCCATTCTTTTAACAACTGACTCATGGAATTCCAAACTGCAAATGAGGTCTAGTGAAAGTATTTCAATTATTTAATATTCATGTGACCCAAAGGCATCACCGTGATGGCAAGTTTGACAACAGTTTCAGAAATAACAGCTGTGAACTTTCAAAGGCTAAAATCCAGGCTGCATTCTTGTGAGTCCCAATAGCCAGGTGTACTATTATACACAGCAGGAAAAAAAATGAAACAGAACACAAAACCACAACACCATAGTCACATAGGACAGTATAAAAAGCTGCTCAATTTAAGACCTCTTTCCTAGAGACAAGGCACATACCTTTCCTACTTTTAATCAAGTCTTTTACTACATACAACTACACTCCAATTTTTCTTGTCATGCAAAATAATAAATTGACTTTACTTTCGGATGTTTGTGACATGGGGAGGTAATGGATGCCTTTTTTTTTTTTCCTGTAAATCAATTCCATTCTTTCAATGGTAATGTACAATAAGGCTTCCGGAAATGGGATGGCTGAAACAAAGCCAAGGACTTTCCCATTCACAGAAACACTTGCAAATACCAGTCAGAGCTCTGTAGTCATCAGTCTATAGTCTATGAATACTGTATGGCTCTCCATTAACTAACACCCAGGAATGGGGGCCTGAACCTATTTTAAATGAACATACGTTGTTTTCACAGTCTGTGCTTTACTTGATACAAATTGTTGAGCTGTTCACAAGTTTGCACATTTATGGTTTCATGAGGTATACACAAGCTTAATCTGACTTTAACATTTTTAAACAAAAGTGATCGTGTAAAACCAGTACTTCATCTAAAAAATAACAAATCTATTTTTTAATGAAGGTCAGAATCAATAGGAAGTATGTGCAACCCTTTAAAAAGACGTGTACATTGGTGAATCAGTTTTTAAAAAAATATCTTCTCTATATACACAGTAGAATTTATGGTTCATTCCATATTAAGGCTTTAGTAAGTGAACAAGAGTAGAGGTTCTAAAAAAAAAAAAAACAACAAAAAAAAAGTGTTTCCAGTCATATTTTAAACAGCAAAAATTATGTTAGCAAGGAAATTTTAAATAAGCACAATGTGAATAAACTTAATGGGATAAATTAATGTTGTGTAAATATTTTAAAATTATTTACTTGAACAACTTGAATTATAGAATGGCCTAGGTTGGAAGGGACTTTAGAGATCATCTAGTCCCAGCTCCCTGTCATGGGCAGGGATGCCTCTCAACTAAATTATGCTACTCAAGGCATTGTCTATCTTGGCCTTGAACACCAAAAAACACTAGAAATTAGTAGATAATTCAAATGTTTCCCCTTAAATTATATTTGAGGGTATTATATTTTTTAAATTATGAGATAGTGGAGGAAGAAAAAAATAAGAGTACAAGCAGAAATTTAAGACTCAGATACTCTAAGTTGTTACAAAATTCTCCTTGAATCATAAGATGCAGAGTGTGTATAGCATTGCAAAACAATTGTCTGTTAGATCAAATTACTTTCCATGCATAGCTGCCTTAATACAGCACTGTCTAAACAAACCAGAAGAGTAAGAACATTATCTTAGGACAAACTGCGACATTTTTGAGAGCTATTTCTGGCACCCATGCTAGTGCTGCTGTAGATACAGGTGACTAAGCAACTAAGGTAGCTGATTAACAGTCAGCTAGTAGTGTACATCTCTGACTTTCAAAGCAAGACATTTTACAGAAGGTATTTAATGGTTCCAAAGGGTAAAGGGAAATAAGATACAAAGGTGTACTCCTGTAGTGCTATGGCCAATCTTATGAGCTTTAATTAGTTTTCTCTAAAAATCAGAGGTTTTTAAGCACAAGAATAGACTATCTTGATAACTAGATCCTAGAAGGAACAGATTTGGAATTAATGGCCAAAGTATCTTAACCTTGTATTATTTAATACATAAGAGACTCTTTCCAAGGGAAAAGACCAACTTCATTAAAAACCAAGATATATACATTACCAGAATTCAGCTGAAATTCTTTGGCATTTTGAAATGTCTGACAGAAAGAAAGATCTTATACCAAAATAATAGCCAAACCAATTCATATAATGTAGTGAGCACATTTGGAACATATTTTTTCAACTTTTCTTTTTCAAAACTTTCAACAAACTGTAAATAAAAATCCCTACCCTTTCACCTTCACTACCCTTCTTTTTACTCTTCTGAGATTCTTTTTCCACATCAATGACTAGTTTGATTTCCTTCTTCAGGCTCAGCTAGTGAAATGTAGTTAATTACAAAGAAACCCATAAAAAGTTAAGGGTCTTTGACATTTTTTTCCTATTCTACAGAAATTATTTAGCTTCAGCCTATTGGAAACAGTGTTTATAACCAGAAAAGTTATTTATGTGACTTAAAGTATTTTAATTTTTATCTGAAAACACTCAATAACATTTCATTTACATTTAAACAATGATATCTAGGAAGACTAGCAGCCAAAGGTTACAGTGTCATTAAAAACATTTCTGCAATGATTATTGCCTCATGTTTCATGACATCCAGAATTCAGCAGTTTCTTTGAAGTACGTATGTTTTTCTGCATCATTACTTTTTAAAATGCATAGTGACTAAACAGTAACTTGGAGGTTGTTAACATATTTGAAATTATCAAATATGGGCAACACATGGATACTGCATGTATCATTAAACACTTTTGAGTTCAACAAAAGATGTGCAATTATAAACTTCATAAGCTTAGAGTGAAAAAGAATCTCATAAATCTTACTGTTTTCTACATGAGTAGCATCTCAATCTTGCACTGGGATTTGATCTCAAAAAAAATATTCTTTCACATGTGTTAACACAAGTTCAAAAAGCAATACATCACCTTTTGTTACCAGCAGGTCCAGTACAATCTCCTCAAACAAGATGCTCTAGACTTTAATTTCATATGGAAGAAATGTTACTTAGTCAACAGTTAACTTTTCTACCCTCTTGCAGATTACTCATAAACTTCTGAGACACTAAGACAACGTGACATATTTATATTAAGTGAGATTAAAAAAAAAGATTGCTCTCTGCTTAAACAGGAAGAGTAATAAATCACAAAAAACTACAAGTGAAATATGGATTTTTATATAAGGAATAATGACCACTGCATAGCATGTGACTAATGCTGGTTTCTTCTCTTCTTGGTGCAAAACACTTTCCCAACATCTTGAACAAATTATAAATAAGAAAATATCAATGCACCAAAGGTGTGTGGAGGTCTGTACAAATCTTCCTTTTGATTTGTTCACTAAATTCCTAGGTCAGCTCTTGCTAACATTTGCCAAGCGTACTTGTGAGATGACTTTAGGGAGACAGAATTGAATAATTTATTTCATCTTTGAAGGAAAAAAAAAAACCTACTATATCCTTCCTACTTCTGATTGGGATTTTGCCCTTGTACTACTTCATGTTTTCCCATGCTAATGTATTTTTTCTAATTTATATATATATATATTTTCCCCCCTTATTAGTTTGCTACATACATTCTGCACAAGAGAAAGGGATTTCTATAATGCATCAGCTAATAGTTTAACATTTTAAATGTTAATTCAAGCAAACCATTAAAGAGCTATTTCATTGCATTTATTTTGTTCTCAAAAAAAAAAATTTGAAAAAATTAGTAAGCAGATGACTTTTCCATCCCACTTTTTTTCTGCATAGATGCAGATGTATGGAAACAATTCTGTCACCACCAGTAGTATTTTAGGCAAGGACAGAGTAGGATTAAAATGATACTGTAAAAAAAGTTTGCTTATTTATTCTGAGGAAAGCTTCTACTTTTAATGTTTAGTTAATGCTTTAAAATTCAGTAAACTAAATGTCCAGTTAATTTTTAGAATTATAACTTTTCCTAGTATGTAAAGCCAATTTAGCCTGTAAAATGACTTTTGTTTAGAATTTTTTTTATACCATTGGCTATCTACTGAACAGAAGTCTGATACTAACAGGCAGTATTGAAGAAAAAAGCTATTCAAGAAAACTTCATGCTCACTCATCAGCTTAAGCTGGTAGTGAGAGGGGTAGATTTTGTGAAGATTAAAAATCTGCAGCTATTTTAAAAGAAATCTTGAAAGAATTCTGCTAAACACATTTATACAGCTAGTCAAAAGCAAAAAGAAGCAGCATTCAATCAGACAAGACCATAAAAAATACCCTGTGTCTTGATAGACATTATCATAACCTTTCCTATAAGGGTTACAAAGTTCAAAGTTGTTTCTACCATGTTTTTTTCCTGCATCTAATAAGAGGGAGAAGGGAGTGAAAGTCTCCTGTTACTACTTCTTTGGGAAACAAAAATAATCTACACCTATGGATACCTTTCAGTGGATTTATGGTTTAGCAGCTGTAATCATAAAGCCCCCCGTGTGTTGAGTGCTGTCTGTCCAGAGCACTTGCCCACAGCATCTGCAGCTCTCAAAACTCCCACCTTTCTCTAGGGATTCTTCATCTTTTTTTTACCCAGGCTACAGTCCAGGGCAACTCACTTTACAGTTAAAAACAAAACAAACAAAAAAACCAAACCACAAGAAAAAGAAAAAAAAAAGTGCTACCTACACAGATTTATGGGGGAAAAAAAAAAAAAAAGGATACAGTAAAGCAGTCATTCCATGGTAGAAACAGAGACCCCTTTGATTCTTGCCAAAATACACCTATATTGTACTAATGCAATTCTGGGTCAACTTGTAATTAATGGGAAATCTCATTGCTTTCAAGGAAATTACATAGAACTATGCAGAAAACATAGTAGCTGCTAACATTCCAACTCACTAATATAATTATTATAATTTCTGATGCTATGATTCCTTTTCCAGTGTCATATTAGTAATTCCATTTGAATATTTCACAACACAGGACCTAGGAATATTGATATATGGCATTTGTTATAGCAAGAGGAGGGAGCTCTGTTGACAGAACATGCCTACCAATAGAAAAAGTCAACTTATGGACCATTCTTAATTCGATGTAGGAAATAATTCACAGAAAGTGGGTCTGAGGTTCAGTTTTTCATTCAGCTTCAATATATGCAGAAGCGTGAACCCACTGTGTTTATGGATGGCTGGTTTTGCAGGACACAGAGAACAAATTCATTATATACTTACGGCACGGGGTGTTCGGTCTGCTCACGAGTTGTGGAAATTCAAAGATAGCCGACAAGTTTAGTTCAGGGTTTTGATTTTGTTCCTTTTCTTCCGTCTGGTCAGCCCAAACTACTGATTTTTGTCTTTGAATCAGCTGCTCAACCTCTCCAAATTCTGTCTCAGTTAAAGTATTTGTCAACCCAGCTTCTTTCAAAGTCAGGTACTGCTTGCGAAGAATCGGTAGCAAAGTATTTAGTACTCTGTAAAACAACAGGAGGCAAGACAAATCTGACTAAAACAGACCTAATCTAATCCTTAATAGATACTGCTGTTCAACAGAGAAGAACAATCAGACACCTTGGCAATTTATAAGACACAATTTATAGTAATAAGACACGATTTATAAAAACTATGCGAAGAAAAAACTCAAGAGAAATAATGACTGGAGTATACATTCAGCTTATGTTAACAACAGCAGATACAGTAAAATTTATTAAGTAATTTTTAATATATCTTTTTGCTTAAGAAAACACATTCTGACCTAACCTAACTAGTTCTAACTAAGTTTAAGAACAATCTTGCTTCTGGTCCAACTAAAACTTAATTCTGTAGACACATCTTCTGAAGTTAGAAATGTCACATTAGAAGGCTTATCACACCTGCTATGCAATCATACTTACTTCTCTGTCTGCTTATAATGCTGGTCTTGAAGGTACACCAGTGATAACATGTGCTCCATCTGGGCTTTCAGGTCCTTAACTTCTAAGTTTAAATGGCAATATTGTAGATGTTTACAGAGTTCCTTGGGAAATTAGAAAGAAAACATTAACAACCATACATTAGAGAGAGAAACTAAATTTAAAGAACATTAGTTCATCCTATATTGAGAAATAAACACAGTGGATCCATTATTATTTTCAGAAGGCTTTATAGTAGAAAAGCATGAATTGCTTAATTTTTATTTACATGCATAAATATTGCTTTGTAGATTGCTTTGACCAGTAGTGGGTGTGTTGTAATTAGCATTAAGGATCCAACAGACAAATGCACATATGCTTATATATATGCCCAAAAATGTGTTTGACTGTTATACTGTGGACTTGCTTCATATCTAAATTTTATAATTTAAGACAATCCAGTTGCTGGCTGAACTAAAAGGCAGTAACAACCCCTCAACTTTCCTTTTTTTCTTGTTCCTGTACAGACCTTCATCCCATCCCATCTGCCAGTTCTGGTTCTTTTTTTGAGGCTGCACTGAACTGATAACATTTGCTAAAACTTAACAGAGCACTAAACAGAACTTCCCACATCTTTCCCCCTTCTCATTCACCCTCTAGCATCCTCCAAAGGTTTTTTATTTTTTTGGCCAGGCTAAGAATTTAGTTGTCACATAGTTTCACAAGCATCAGAAGCCCCTGTAAAGGCAAGACTAGAAGCACAAGGCCAGGAGCAGGATTAACACTATAGCATACATTATTAAATGTAATCCTATACTTGCACAAGCAATGAAGCACTTTTAGGGAAGAACAGAGAGAGCTAATACTAGAATTTAAAGCAATCTTGAAAGAATGGCAGAAGCCATGAGAAGAAGCAAGACAAAGAGAGGGGTTAAATAATTATTTGTAACTATAGTCAGATGCTGCCCACAATGCATAAAACCTGTCCCTGGAACGAAAAGCATTTTACCTTTGGAATACACCCATCCTGGCTGAGGAGGCGCATTTCATTTTCAACACGATGCAGCCACTGGGTATTTTCCTCAAAGTGTTCAACCTCCTCTTCTCTCTTCTTCTGCATGTGTACTTGGTGGGTTCTAAGCATTGAAAGCTTTTGATTCAGCTTGAACCTGGCCTAGAAGTCAGCATGTAAGGGGAAAACTTTCAAATAACATTCACAACCTTCTCCATATAGAAAAAAATTAATATTTTTCCATACTTTTACATTCAAGTGGGCATAACAAACATTGCTTTTTTGACCAGTTTACTGAAAGTAGTATATTTCCCATATGAACATTTTTTTTTTTTTTTGGGCCATATCTTTAGAAAGAATTAAAAAATAACAATAATGGTAAAGCAGATGCCATGATTGATACAGAAACCTTTGAGATGAAATAGGTCGAAATTGAGTAGACTTCTTCAAGCTAAGCAGGGTAGTTGTTATAGTGACTTTTAACTAACTTTTAACATTTCTGTTTAACAGGAAAACAGAGATGTAGAAATGCAGATAACAAGAGCAAAGGAACAAGCATTAGGCAGTAGTACATAAACAGGTCCTTTAAATGGGCAACATCCAAACTCTAAGCAAACTGGCAAGAGGGAAAGTTATGTGGAAAGTAGAAACTATTAGCAGTCCATCCTAGACTGCATTTCGCAAGATAAATTATGACAAAAAAATTGACAAGAAGAAACAATTTGTAAGAACAGACATTAAGGTAATCTAAACTCATTATATCATTTTTTCTTTTATTCTAAATTTATTATTTTTACTTAAAGTGTTCAAGCTGAGCTTATATCTATACTTGAGTGGCCTATCATTTGCTTTGTGTTAACTTCAAGTCATTATTATATCTAGTTACTAAGTATGGAAAATTAAGCATGAAATTAGAAAAATACTTAAGCAAAACATTTTTTCCAAAAAATTTATGTCAGAATTATCTCTGGCTTAACAGTGTCTTTTACGAAGAAAAAGCATGAAGGCATTTAGGAAAACAGAAAATGTGTAGGAACACAGGGAAGAACAGAAGCATTATAGTGCACAAAGGACAGAGAGCAGTCGATTTGGTAATCAAATTACTGGATTCCAAATTTAAACCAAACTTGTCCTTTTGTGATTACTTTGGAACATTTAATTTTACCATCACAGTGACTTGCTCTTGTTAATAAGGCATTGTACTTATAATAAAGTAATCCTTGACTCTTAGTAAAACCACATCTACAAGTTACCTTGTGGAAAAATCATTTAAGTTCAGCACTGCTAAAATTCAAAAGAAAGTTAAAGGCTCAGAAAAAATATTTTTTTGCAATAGTGTATGAAGGTAAATCCTCATTATGAGCAGAGAAGGCTATGTTCCCTTGTAACCAACATTCAAAACTATTAGAGAAAATACTACTTGGCAGTTTCTATGGCATAAGAGAATTCTAGAACACATTAATGACTTGAAATATTTTCATTAATGACAACCAAAATGAAGTAATATTTTCTTCATGTTGTCATTTATCAAAGGACCAAATTTTATGTGAATCACGGGGGAAAAGAAAAATCATATAGTAGACTATAATTTTCATCAAAATGCAGATTCTTATAGTGACTAACCAAATTGAGCCCCACCCTAAACTTCTTATCTACTTAATACCTATTCCTTCAAGCTAACTTCAAATCAGGAAAAACCAAGATACACTTGCATTTTTCTAGAAAAATCCAAATACAAGCATTTCATGTGATCCTTCACACTTAGCCCCCAACTTCTTCCTCTTAAAAATTCAAGTTGTCTTGAATTTTCAAGGAAACTAAATGTAATTATTCCAGCTCACATAAGAACTACAAAATACAAATGGATTACTCAGCTTGACAACTCTCAATGGCTGTACCACACCACATTAACATAGCTTGGTTTTGAACAAGATCACCATGCGACTTTTAAGTCTAGTCAGGTCTTAATTAACTATGACAGTCAAGCCTACATAGAGACAAGCTGAAAAGTTGTCCCAAATTGCAGCAAAAAGGACAATATTTTCTGTGCAGCATGGAAAAAATAGAAAATGTAGTATAATGCTAGGTATTCTATGTTAAAGTCATAAGACATTATGTGAGAACCAGTATCCCATGATAATTAAATATTTAAGCATTAACTGATTATGTAATTACTTAAGCAAAATTTATACACTGCTAAAAGCAAAACAGAGATTATAGCTTGTATTACATTATAGAGAACTCACCTTTTCCACTCTTTCTTCAGAGCATATCAGTTGAATTTGTTCATGACATTGTTTCTGATAATGTGTCTTTATTGCATTTTCTTTCAGTTGCATTTCCAACTTGAGGTATTCTTTTCTGATTTCCTCACGGTTTGCAAACACACTTTTAAGGATTTCTTGGTATCTATTAGAATCAAAGGATAAAAATAAATAATGGATTACTTAATGAAGATTTTTTATGGCCATCTTCTTTACAAGAGAAACTTTCAATTTGAAGTTATTAAAAGAAATGGAAAAAAATAAGAGGAAAACAACAGTCTGTTCTAGATTAACACTAAAAGTATCAGTACATCAGTAAGCATTTTAGGTAGTCAAACTGGAAATGGGATGGGAAATTTTTGAACCTTCCTGTATTTGTCAAGATGACACTCGGATTCAAAAGCAAGACATATGGAACTTCATACAAGTCTTACCTCTACTCCCCAAGGATATTAACTACCTATGGTACAAGAAGTAGAAAGCAATGTTTTACAGATCAGACTACTTTTGCCATAGACATACAAGATTACCTTCAAAAAATCTGCTAGCTATCTCAAAAAAACACCAATCTTCAGCTGGTCAGCTGTCTGAAATTCTTTTGTACAGTTTTAATCATTAATAGATGACAAAAACCCAAATGTACATTATATTTTAAACACACACTAATAGGGGAAAGGAACAAATTAGTGATAGAAAATATTTAAGAGCTATTCCAAGGAAGTCAATGTTTAAATGGTCTCAAAATCTCCTTAACCCTGGTTTGCAGTACAAATCAGAACAAGGGTAAGAATAAAGCCTGAAAATGGTACTATGTTGCCATATAAATTTCAGCTGTGTTACTTTTTCAATCCTGAATACCTAAAGTGCAGTACAGAAGAGCCCCAAAGATACTGTATATCTTGATGATCACCAACCTTGTACACAAGCCATTTCATAATATGTCAAGTTCTAACAAGTCAAAGGGATAAAACTAAAGGCACTATTTAACAAAGAAATGTTCTCAAGACATGCAATATTTTAGGTCATAATATAGCATTTAGTAGAAAAGACTGTAAAATTGAATACCATAGAAATACTATAACGTAGGTTCAGCTTGAAAGCAAGTTGAAAAGCCATTCTCACCATGTAGTTCTTACCAGTGTGTTTCAGCATTAACCATTCATTTAATAGCCTGAAGTCTGAACAACTCTTGAGTCTTGTATTCTAGTCTTACTACTCTCACTTCAAAAACAGTATTACAGATGAATACAATTTAAAAAATTTAACAGGTTAACCTAGAAGTGTCCAGAGAAAGCCATTGTATCTAGGTAAAAATGTGTACCAAACCACACACAGATTTTAGAAACTATTTCTTTAATGAATAGTCAGCTGCATACTACCAGAGTTCTTACCCTATACTGTTGCTCTCTATACAATCCACACTACTATACCATACTACATCCATAGAAACATCTTTCTTCCCAACTGCCTAAGAAATCCAGCAGTAAGAAATGAGGGTGCATTCACTCTCCATTTTCCTCACAGTAAAATTCTGGGCATAATTTAAGAGAAGCTGAACATTCCAATTCTATGAGCTATTACTGGTAAATCAACACTTGGTGAACTTATCATCAGTGTCCCAAATATAGCATCACATATAGAAGCCTTTGTGAAGCTCCTGCCTTGAGCTGTATTCATTCTTTCAGTAAACACACCAGTTCTTACAAAGTTACCTTTACCTTCTGTTTTAAGCTGAAAAGTGACAGTGATCCTGTAAGCATATCCAGGGTATGAACTCTAGACTACTCAGTGTCAAAGAGTTTGTAGTTCCATTGCCAGTATCCCTTTTTTACCTCAACAGGTTTGAGACTTAGAAAACCAACAGACAATACACCTCCAAGCTTTGAACAACAGAGAGAGTAGGAATGACCTTGGAGTTTGAAGGAGGAAGTGGTGTAATCAGTGAATTGCTTCCAGATTAACAGTTAAGCAAGAGCCACAGGTATTTTGACAAAGAAACCCACAAGACTGTGGGTAAAGCACTCCACTCTGTCTCAAATGGAAGGGAGAAGACAGAAGAATACCTTCAAAACCTGTAAATGAGTCAGGGGAAATCAACTCATCATCCACACCAATAGGAGGATGAACCGATCATGTTCATCACAAGGAAGAGGACAATGAAACATCCTCTTGAATGACAATATCTAGAAAATAGGATAGGCTTACCTATGTGTCTATGGATATTCTAGAACATTTAAACCTAAACATTCTCTGACCAAATAATCTCAACATAAAATATGTCCAGCATTTTGAGAAGACATTTGACAGACTTTGCTCTTGATTCTTCCCACACACATAAAAAAAAAAGAGTAAATCACAGGAAATTAAATTAACCGTAAGAGTTTTACAGTGCAAAAAATATGCAGGAAAACTGAGCTATCAAAATGACTGAGAAATCTACACTTATTCAAATTAAGCCACACCTATAAGTAAAGCAAGGTCAAAATTGAGGAAACCAACACTGAAAAAAGTTTTACAAATACTTTTACAAGTGAAACAGACTCCAGTTTTGAAGTAAGATTAGAATGTGATTAATTTACCTTTCTATCTCCACTTGCTGATTGTTTGAATGTACTGCAACATTATGATTTTCAGGAAAGCTCGCTTGCTTTTCTTCATATTCCCTCAGTTTCTCTTTCAACATTAGGATCTAAAACCACAGAAGAGGTACCTTTCAGTTGGAATATATTTGAGAGTTTTTTTAAAACCCATCATTTTGTGTTTATGCCCTGAAAATCTTTACAAGTTACAGTAGATGTTATTCCTTTTAGGAGACAAAACATTTTCCTTACTTCAAGACTACACAGAAGACAGTAATATTGCCTTGTAAATTCAATATTTTTTTTTTATTCCAAGTTACAAAAATCCAACTTTTAACAACAGTTTGGGTTTTTTGACATACCTCTTTCTTTTGTTCATTGCAAATTTTAACATACTGGCTTATGTGACTGTCCAAACTAATAACATTGCTCTTCAACTGTCAAAGAAAATAAAGAGTTAAAAGTTTCAGAGGTTACTTTGTTTTCCTGTATAATCAATACATATACTGTGTATAAGCACTACATAATTAAACTAGCACTATGAGCAAAGAGGTGAGTGAAATCCTGACTGGCACAACAAAAATATGACTCTTGCAGCTTTTACAGTCATCTATTGCATACACATGGCCATGTCATCTCCCTCAACAGAACTGTAAATAATGATTACATTTTCATAGGCAAGCACACATTGTGTTTATTCAAGCTAGATTAATGTGTATCTTGTGCATTTTATTATAAAAACTGTCTTTAATAATGGAACAAATGGATACTACAGTCAATCTCACATTACACAAAATAAATTAGAAGCTGCAATAATAAAGATTCTGAAAGAAAACCAAACAAACACCACCTAACACACTCAAAACCAAACCAAAAAAACCAATCATAATAGAGAGCGGAATACAGGATACCCCAGTAGCTTTTCATTTATCCATATAATCCCTTTGAGCTTCTTGACTCTAGCCGAGTTCTACCTGTACCTACCCTAGACTGCTCTGGCTGTAAGTTCTACCAGCTGGGGATTATTTCTAAATTTGATGCTCACAAAACAAGATCTTTCAAACCATCAGCAAAATTCCATTAATAAAACTACATTGCTTTTAGGTCAGAACTAGTATCTACTCTATCTATGCCATCTACAACACAGATAAAGAGGTGACTATAAGAAAGTAGTAGTTACTGACCAAAATTTTGAAATAAAAGTGCAGGGAATGAGAATATTTTTAACAGCAACTGTCTCCTATGAATACAGTCTACTTAAACTTAAAATCAGTCAATACGAACATACTCACAGAAGACTTGATATCCTTTGCTCGGTTTGCATACTTGAGAGTATTGTAGGTATCATCATAGAACAGAGCAGATGGACTGACAGCAGCTATCATGATCGTCCGGCAATTGCCTCCAAGGGAATCTTTCAATAAGCGAGTGAGTTTGCTGTTTCGATAAGGAATGTGCTGCTTCTTGCTCTGTCAAGGGAGTTATTGATATTTTTACAGATTAGTCAACTGTACTCAACTCACCTGCCTAAAATTCTTCTTAGAATTTCAACAGTGCCATAAAGCATGACAAACAGGCCTGGAACTTTTTGAAAAAGTTGGGCAAGAAAAGCAAGTGCCTTCATCTTCAACACTATCCTTAGAAAGCAGCACACTACTTCTGAGAATTCTTTCCATTGGGACTGTCTTTCAGCTATTAGAGATGATGATGGCAACCCATAAAAAAACATTGAAGGAAAATGACGGTGCAAGAAGTGTCAAATGATGATGCACAGTGGAATCCCCGTTTACTCAATGACAGCTTTAGAAAAACGTTTCCAGAACTCTAGCAGCTGAAGACTGCGCAGGAAAACAGTACATACCTTTGGATCTGCCAAGGCATTAATGACATTTCCCAGAGCTAGCAGGGAACGGTTAATATTTGTCCCTTCTCTAAAGCGAGCCCCCTTGGTGTTGGTTGCGCTGGCACGTTCAGACCCTGCCAGGTCAATGAGACACATCTTGGCAATGCGAACGTTTTGATTGATGCTTGCTGGCTTATCTTGCTGCCGTAGGTAAATCTACAGTGACAAAATCAATAAATGAAAGAGCAACCACCAATAAGTCTGTTGTTACTCTAAGCAGCAATTTTACAGTGTAACAACAGTTTTTGGAAATTCTTATAGGAATCCTTCTTGGAATCCAAGCTAAAACTTTCAGTACATATTTAAACACCAACCAGCACTTTGGCCTAATGGAAAACAGCAAATCCATTTCTGACACCTAACCTCAGTATCACCTGCTTTAGGTATTAGTATGGAAAATGAAGCAAAAGGTGAATGCACTATGGTTAGCTGGGATGGAGTTAATTATCTGCATTAGCAGCCTATACAGTGCTTTCAAATTTGTGACCCCAGCAGTGATAACACACCCGTGTTCAGCTTTTGTTTAACTGCACTTCTGTGGTGTCAAGACAGTAGGAAAGAGGTTGCAAGGGGGCAGCTAACTCAGTCTGAAAGTTTCTCCAAAGTGGCCATAGCCTGAGGACTGGTTGGACATCAGTCTGCCAGTGGCAAATAATTGCTTCCCCCACAACTCTACTTGCTAAATGAGCCACAATCCCTTTCCCTCTCATTTTTGCCTTATGGGTCTCTCCACCATGCTGCTGCAGAGGATTAAGCAAGCAGCTGAGCCAGGGCTTACCACAGTGGCAAAGGCTGGCAAGTTTCAAATGAATTTCATAGCTCAAACAGCTCAAGTCTTCTGCACCCAAGACATACACTACTGCACTTTAAACTTAAAAAGGTGTTCATTATTCAAAGGCACCTTTAAGAGTACACCATAAAGGTATATATTGGGATAAACAAGGAAACAGGATGGCCTTTCACTAATTTAAACTTAACTGTAACTATCATTAACAGAGGACCAATACTAACTTACTGTTGCAAGGTCTTTGGGAAAGCTGTGACCCTGGAGGCCACTGGTTCCTCCTCATCCCTTCTTTCATGAAAGTTTCATGATACAGGTGATACTTAGGGAACTAAATGATAAAGTTATCCTTTCCTCAGGTTTCTGAGAAAGTAGGCAGAATATGATTACACAGTCAAAAAAAATGACATTTTTCTCTAGATGGCTTTTACTTCTGCAGGATTCTTTATAAATTTTCCATTCTGTGATGGGTGTCTTATCGTTTGTAAGGACAACAGTTACTGATACTTTTGTGGAAGTACTTACAGACAGTGAAGTGGGAAAAAGCTGCCATACATAAGGCAATGGACTAAAAAAAAAGACAATATCTCACCAGTTCTATAGCTTTAGGCTTTGTGTACGAGAAATTGTCTTCAGACATTTATAACAGAAAAAAAAAAAAAAGTATTGAGTGAATAAAATTCTCATGAATTGCCACAACAGATACATCTATACCAAATAGACATCTTACTATATCAAACAATACAAGTTCTGTTGTATTATTAAGTGGTGGCTTTTTTCTGCAGTTATTTTAGTCAAGTAGCTATCTCAGGCTAGTAACACTCTGCTATAACCCAGTAACTATCATTAGTGAAGTAAGGAAAGGTGGAATGACATCCAAAGTACATTGTACAACTCAAGCTTTTACAGAAGCTCAAAAGATACAGGAAATGCCCCAAAGCACAATCTTTTCTATTTCTTCATCCGTCAGCAGAAGACTTTCAGTGGAACTGTGTGGCAACTGGGATTTTACTTCCAGATGCAGTAATTGCCTGACCTAGATAGATATTTCAAACCTAAGACAGATGGTATTATAAGGCAAAGCTTACATCACTAAAATCAACTCAGAATGTCCTCGGCCAAGATATTTACTACTGAGTCAGCTCTAGAAAACATCTTGCTCAACCTAGAAGAAAGCTGATCACTACAAACAAGAGCGACTTGCAAAATAACAGAAAACTTAAATAATGAAGAGGAATCAGGCACCTATAGCAATTTTTCATCATTTCTATCTGTGGAACCAAAGAGCAGTAACAGATAAGCAAGCAAGACAGGTTTTACATAATGTCAGATTTATGGAAATAGATGAGAATCTGACATAAGTGATTACTTGTAGTACTGAGTAGGCTGTAATTACACTAATGATGCTAATAAGTGTGTCAAGTAGACAGAATACCTAAAAATCTACTTAAAAAAACCCATGTAAGTTTACTTCACTTAAACCAGTACACATTAATTGAAATGTTAAACTTCCAGTTACATTCATTAGACCAATCTAGACAGCAACAGTAATAGTCCTTCAAAATGCTATACGTAGATGCAGCATTTCTATTAAACATGTATTTACACGTATATTGGTCTAAATAAATGATGTAATCCTCCCTTTTTCTCAGACAAAGTCACTTCCATGAAAAAGGCTTAGAACTCACTCACTCTTCAGTAATCTGCTATATTAATCTTACCTGAAAGACAGCATGGGACCGGGAAGAGGAGGCATTTACATCTGTGGGATGCTGTGTTCTGTTTTTATTTCCATAATCCAACATTCGAAGGATTTCCTCTGCTGATTTTGGCTTTAAGAGTAGAGCACAAGATAAATCCACATTTTTATTTTATTTTGGTGGGGGATTTTTCCTTTTCTGTCAATTATAGGAGATTCTACACTGATTCTAAAATACATTAATAGCCACACGAGAGCTTGCAAAGCTCTCAAGGTATGGATGATTCTACAATGGCACTGAAGGCCATGGATTGCTTTAATAAATGCCAAGAGGTTTTAGCAAAAAAAAAAAATAATTAAATCTTTCAAAAACTTTAAGATAAGCATCAAAGAACACTATACTTTCCATAATGAGGAACAAATGCTTGTATCTGTTTGTGTTCAAGAACATTGGCAGATTTTTTCCACAACATGCTTTTGAATAATTAATTAGGCTTGTGAGTCACTACAGTATTGGTGATTATGGCCAGAAAAAAAAGCCCAACAGAAAACCACAAAACAACAACAACAAAAAAAACTCCACAAGGAAACTACAAAACTGCACACAGCTTTCACAGATTAACAGGGGGCTTCACTATTTCAACAAATTTAGAGGCTAAATTTAAACATCTATTTACATACCTGATGTAATGTTAGCCCTTGAACTACCACCCCTTTCTGGGCATCTTCACGAACAGCGAGAGGTCCCGAGTTTACCAGCAAATCACGGATCTGTTCATTGTAGACCTTTGAAAGGGAATGGGAAGTCTTTGAATAAAATTATCTTACCACACTTCACAGGATTTAAAGTTTAATTTTCTTGTACACATTAACAAATGTTTAGTGATGTAACTGATCAACAAGACAGAAATCATTAGAACATTTAGTATCAGAAGGGGGGGGTCTTTTTGGGTACCCTTTTGTAAAATTGTACAGAGGTGCCAGTGAAGATCAGAAAACTTGCAGAACCCAGTTAAATTCCATTTCTAGCAGTGACACATTTTGGAAGGGAAAGGAAAAGGGTAAAAACAGCTTGTCTTTTTTTTATTAACATATGTGTTATTAAGAGAGACATGCCAAATGCAGGAACTTTCTTACCTCTAAATAAGAAACAGCAATATTGCATACTTTATCTTGTTTTATTTGATCTATGCAACTGTAAAGTGTCATCATGGTTAAATACATTACTCCAGGATCTTCAGGAGAGCCTAACATTGTATGAGTCTTTCCAGCTCCTGTTGCACCATATGCAAGCACTGAATTTTCACCAAAAACAAACACAAAAATCAAGAAAAATGTACTTTATAACATTAAGGCAATCAGGAATACAACAGTTAAATTGACATTCACATGACACATTTGTCATTCCTCACAGCTGTTTTCATATCTGATCAAGTTTCTTACTTAGGCTTTACCTTTTACAGTTCTACTGAGTAAGCTATTTCAAAATAATATTTCTGAATTTTCAGTTCAGAGTTAACCAGTAATTTACATGAAAAAATTATTTGCCCTAAGACATCAAGTTAGGGCACATCGGTACTTCATTTTCCTCACCACATTCCGTTTGACAATTAAAAAAAAAAACAAACAATCTCTTAAAAAGGCTTTGTAAAGTAGGCAAGCACACAGTGACACAACTGTTTGTAGCTGTATAACTCTTTTCAGAGGACTCCCCTCACAAGCATGTGTAGTTCAGATAAAATTCCAAGGTCTATTAGAACCCTCACCTGAACTAATTTTCAAAATAGGGTAGAGCAAGCCTATATTCTGTGGGCTAAACCTGAGTTAACCTCTCATATCTATTAAATTAAAATTAAACCAAAATGTTTTATTTTTACATCAAACTTTTTTAAGGCCTCTGCAGCAGTTGTGTACATTGGTAGAAACTTGAAAAAAATTAATAGATTTTTGAAACTGAAGAGGATAAATAGCAAGGTTACCTGTGCAGTTATATCCATTTAAGAAGCCATCAATTAAACTTTTAGTAGTATGTTCAAAAACTTCCAACTGGGATGAATTTTCAGCGAAGACAGCATCAAAAACAAATTTAAGATCTTTCTTTTTTCTTTTATTAATATCTCTATGGGTCAATCTCTTCCCATGAAAAAAGCTAACTTCTTCCTCATTTGGATCAAAAACCAATATATGCCGGTCAACAACATGAATGACCTTGCTAAAGTTGCCATCTTTTTCCTTTTGAGACTCTGGACGGACACGGACCACGACTTTCACATGATTACAGACTTCATCTTCCTTGGCAGCAGACATAACGTCCCTTGTGATCCACTTCTTTGCTACTAAGACTTTCACAGATTAAGCAGATGAATCTTTTCTGTAATTGACAAAAAAAAATAAATAGTGAAAGGCCTTGATTCAAATCTAATAATTCACCTAGTTCACACCTTTGATGAGGACTAATACCTCTCACCCGTGTTGGATCTGCCCCTCCCTTATAGGCACCCCTGAACTGCTACAATAACAGCACAACTTTAGAAAAGTGCTGTAACTGGCTTGAAAAAGTGACCTAAATCAGCACAACATTAAGAAAACTAACTAGCATTTGCTTAGGAAATTAAAAAAGCTTACTATAACAGTTTCATTTGATAGCTTTTATTTATTTTCCACAACAACCAATAAAGGCCTTTCTTTTCATTCAGAGCAAGCCTATGGATGAGCTACCAGGCTCCCATAGACCAGAGCAAAAGATGTCTCTTCCTTCAGCAAAAACATACAGCAGCTACCTCCTTCCCCTAGGTTATTGTTATAGTCGCAATACACATAGTCTTAAAGAAACAACTAAAGGAAGATTCACGTTAACCCAACTTGCTTAGGACACAAGAATGTGTTTCATAGCTGTTAAAGCTCACTTTCCTTTTAACGAGGGTCTCTTAGTCTTAACAGCTGACAACGACTTTCACAGCACAGGCTCTCCCTGCCACCTCTTCGCTTTCGGGCCAAGCCTGTCCTCCCTCAGCCGAGCCACGCTACAGCAATCGAAAGGAGCGAGACAGGGCCACGAAACAGTCATAACGCGAAGGGAACGTCCCGAAGCTGACGGGGGAACCGGTCCACCGCGGCTCTCCACCCTCGTCCTCACACTCTCAAGCCTCCCCAAAAACAGCTCTGCTATAAGGGCCCACTGCTAGGCTAAACCCTACAGTACAGCCAAAGCTATTAAAGAAAAGGCAGACCCCACCCCGCGCCACTGTCGCTACTCACCTCCGTACCGCGGCCACAACAACGGCTGCCGCCCCTGGCCGCCGAATTCAAACACAAGAGGCCCGCCCTCCTCGCCTCGCCATTGGCCGCCGCTCTCGTGACGTCAGCAGCGCGACGGGGTAAGTGTGGACGGGTAGCGGCGCGTTTTCTGCGGGGTGTGGGCCGCTCTGTGTTGCTGCGCAGATCGATGTCTGGCTTCTGCCCCGTTGTGGGGAGGCCGCAGACGCCTGCTGTTGGGGTGGGGGCAGCCTTGGGGGGGGGGGGGGGCTGGGCTTGTGGCTGTGGGGGGGGGGGGGAGGCTTATTCAAAGCCGGGGGCGGGTG